>WTSP01002620.1:10465-25727 GCA_025331215.1 Actenoides lindsayi
GAAGTGGGGTGGGGGGGTTTGTGGTTCTACTCACATAAAACATTAAATATCCTCACCCCCCCCCCCCCCCCCCCCCCCCCCGTTTATTTCAAAGTGATGATTTAGTATTCGTGAAGGAATCATAGAATCATGGAGTCATAGAATTGTTTTGTTTGGAAGAGACCTTTAAGGTCATTGAGTCCAACTGTTAAACCAGCACTGCCGGGCCACCTCTGAACAACATCCCTCAGCACCACATTTACACGTCTTTTAAATACCTCCAGGGATGGTGACTCCACCACTTTCCTGGGCAAGCTGTTCCAGTGCTTGACAACCCTTTTGGTGTAGAATTTTTTCCCAATGTCAAAACTAAACCTCCCCTTGCACACCTTGAGGCTGTTTCCTCTTGTCCGATCACCTCCTTTCAGGAAGTTGTAGAGAGCAATAAGGTCTCTCCTGAACCTCCTTTTCTCCAGGTTAAACAACCCCAGTTTCCTCAACTGCTTCTCTTAAGACTTGCACTCTAGACCCCTCACCCCTTCTTTGGAGATGCTCCAGCACCTCAATGTCCTTCTTGTAGCAAGGGGCCCAAAACTGAACCCAGTGTTTGAGGTGTGGCCTCACCAGTGCCAAGTACAGGGGGACAATCACTTCTCTTCTCCTGATGGCCACATTATTTCTCTTATAAGCCAGGATGCTGTTGACCTTCTTGGCCACCTGAGCACACTGCTAGCTCATATTCATCTGTCTGTCAACCACCACCCTTAGGTCCTGTTCCACTGGGTAGCTTTCCAGCCACTCTTCCCAAAGCCTGTAGCATTGCCTGGGGTTGTTGTGACCCAAGTGCAGGACCCAGCATTTGGCCTTGGTGAACCTCATAGCATTGACCTCAGCCCATTGATCCAGACTGTCCAGATCAATGGTAGAAACAAACAAATTTAAAAGAATGGTCATCTTTGTACTTGTTCAACTTCCTGTCTTCTCAGTTCTGCTTGACTGTATGGTTCATGGTATTGTTATTGTCTGCATTTAGCTAGGGTCAGGTTACATCATATATCCAGAAGGTGATTGAAAAACAGCAGGAAAACCTCATGAACAGAAGACATCCTGGGAAGCGGGGAGAGGGCGGCTGGGCAAAAAGAAACAAGTTGAGTTTTGAACTTTTTAAGGGCAGTGCCTTTTTATTCCTCTGAAGTTGCTAGTATGAGCAAAATTTGCAGCATGGAGACGAGTACTTCTCTGCTAATGATACTGAAGTATTTAACAGGAAAACTGCTACGTGCCATATTATTGCAAAAAAAGAAAAACCAAAACCAAACAACACATAACAAAGCCTTCAAATATTTGTCTTGCTTAGATTTTGGTCTGTTTCTGCCTTCTGCTAGAATGGCTATTTTCATTCATGCCAATGGACATGAACAGAAATACTAATTTATCTCTTACCTCCCACATCTGCAACAGCAATTTGTTAGATCATTCCTGAAAATTAGCTACTTGCTTTTAAATGGCTTTGAAATCCATGATTTTTTAAGAAATTAGATTAGTCTAAGTATTTTAGTAGCTTGTAAAAATTGTGCAACTTAATTTTTAATCTTTGGAACTCTTGAGAGGGCTTTTCTGACTAGCATGAAACCGAGGTTTTCCTTAGTTCTTGCAAACAAAATTAAGTCCACAAATTGCATCCAAACCCACCAACAGTCTGTTACTTACAAATCCCAGCGTTAAAGCTTATCACTATTTAATTTTATGAGTGCCCCAAATGTAGTTAAATCTCTACAGTGCACGTAACCAAAGCAATTGACAGATTTGTTTCTCTAAATGGTGGTGCTTTCTTCCAGCCAGTGCCAGTTGTTCCATTTGGACTGACAGAGATAAATCTGCAAACTATTCAGTACATATTGTAAAGTCTTCCTTCTTCTGCTATCTTTGGACTTTTTTTTTTTACTGCCACATAAGCAGTTAAACACCATCTGCTCTTAAGCATTGAAAATAATTTCTCAGGAACAATGCCCAGTGCATACTACTGAAGAGATTAAGCAAATACCATAAAAATCATTCTTGGAAACGACAATCTCCAATCTCACCAGAATGCTTCAATGATAGTCTCAAAGAGCATGAAATAACTCCGTGGATTCATAATTACACCAGTAGAATGCAAAAGAATGTGTAGCACTACTGCATCATCTCTACAGTGGTGTTCAGTGGGATTTGCTGTAGGTCTTCTTTTTACCCTGGAAAATGCCAGAAGAGGGGCTTGGTCAGGCAGCAGTGCCACAGGCCTAATAGATGTTTCAGCAGCTGCAGAAGCATCTGATGCCGCTGAGGAGCAACTTTCAGTCCATAGGAGCTTTCAGTTCTCCACTGGGCTTTATGACATAACAGCCCTGATCCCATTTGGGGTTTGGTTTTTTTGACAACTTTTGAAGTAGTCAGCCTGTCGCTTCTAAAGAACAAAGAATTTTTGATATTATTTCTTCAGGCATTGTTTTTACCTCCCCTTTCCTTCTCTCTTTGAGATTTCACAGTCTTCCGAGCAGTGAAGAAGAAACCACATACTAGTGTAGACTACACATTTTTAGTGTGATGAAAACTTACTCTTTTATTGTATTTTTCCACTTAAGTTCTGATAACTCCCAGTCCTTAAAGAATTGAATGGTCAGTGAGTGAACCCTTCTTGAGAAGGCTGAGCAAGTGGTCAGATTTATTTTGACCGTTGGGCATTATGTCTTTCCACTTTCTATAACAAGCAAAAAGGAAAGTTCTGCAGACTATTTGGTAGTCTCTTCAGGGGAAGAAGATAGCAAAATCATTCGGTGGTGCTGTTCATTGCAAAATTGAACAAGATTGTCAATAAAATAAAGAATAAATATAATAATAATAAAATAAATAAAGAAGCCAAGCCAGTCACCTTCTTAAAAGATTTCAGTGTTGTACAGCAAGCGAGCTTCGAATTATTTGTTAGCATTGGTGAGTGGAGTTTATCATAAAGGCTACAGGAATTAGCAGAAGGCAATCCTTGGGAAAGTGTTACCTTTGAGGTCTTCACTGCCTTGGACTGACCAGTAACATGGTGACTGGGGTACAGAGTAGTAATTGGGATGGAAACTTTCTGTGTCCACTGGCACAGATTCTGGGAATAGTACGTAGAGTAGGTGTCATGAAGTCAGAAACTGCAGCACCAAAATTCAAGATCTTACAGTAGAGATTATTAAATCTGCTTGGCATGGTAACAGTTGTATCCTAGAACGTTCTTTAAACTCTGTTCTCCTAATTGAAACCACAAGTGATACTGCCTGTGACAGTCCTGAGACATGAAGCCTCTGAAATATGCATAGATCTTGCATTTTGTATTAGGTGTAATCCTACCAGAGAAATTGGATAGAACTAACCCCACCAAATTCTTGTTCTGTGAGAAGACACAGCAGCAAGTCTTTTTACTCTGGATTCTAAAAATAACAGGCTTCAAGAAAGTACAGACAGCTTCGATGTCAGACATCTCCAGCATAATTGCTTGTGTTTCGTACAAAAGGAACAAATCACAAAAAAGGAAGAACCAAAAGTTTGTAAGATCTGTTGTAAAAGTGGATTTCACTCAAATTACCACTTTTTTTTTTAATACTAAAAAAAATAAATAAATCTATTAAGGGAGAACAGAAAATAATTTAATTTAGCTAAATTTGAGTATTGATTTACCTGTGAGGGACAGATGATGGAGAATCTGTGTGTGATTGAATATATAATAGCAAAAGCATGCTCTTATCTGAAAGAGCAGTTCTTTTGTTTCAACTTTCTTCAATACTTAGTGCAAGTAATTAGTAATTCATACGCAGATAGGTAATTAGAAACTTGTTTTATATAAATGGGCAACATTTGCTGGGCAAAGCTCCTCAGATACCATTCTGTCTAGATACTGAAAAAAAGATGTGTAGTGATAAGACGGGGATAAACTGCAGTAACTTTTATAAAGTGTTCATTTTATTCTACAGGGAAATTGGTCTTTGAAGAGATTCAAAATGGACCGCCAAGGTGTGACACAAGTGTTGTCCCGCTTGTCTTACATATCTGCCCTAGGAATGATGACTAGAATCTCTTCTCAGTTTGAGAAGACAAGGAAAGTGAGTGGTCCTCGATCACTACAACCATCTCAGTGGGGGATGCTCTGCCCATCTGACACTCCTGAAGGAGAGGTGAGCAACTTCTATTTTGCTTTTTAGTAGTTCTTGTCTTGGAGGCACTTGGAGTCACTGAATATTTTGAAGCAGAGGTGATTTGAATTACGATGAGGAGGTTTCTGGAGAGATAATTATCCTCAGTGTGATAACACGACTTGTGTGTCTTCTTACATCCCACCTATTTACATCCTGGTCCTCCTTATGGTATTCCCATTTTTCTCCTTACCCGAGTGGACTGGCTGGAAACTGTTCAGGAATCATTTGGTTTTATGAGAGTGACATGAGGACTCCCATTTTAGCAGCAGAGCTACTTGCTCTTTCAATCAGAGCAGAAAGAGAGGAATCCTAAATTCTTATCCCTTTGTTCTGTAATACATGTTCTGTTTCAAGGCTGCAGCATTGACCTGCATTTTTTTTTCTAGAAACATGTATTATTATTAGAAAAATGGCTTTATCCTTTAGCTTGAGGGAGAAAAATGTCTTTGTATGTTTTACTTGAAAGATGTCATCCAACTATTTCAACAGAATTATTGGTGCTGACAGGCTTTTTTGGTTTGGTTTGTTTTGTTTTTCTCTATAGAAAATACTGGAGGAACTGAACTATTCTGGCATAAATATGTAGTAAATATGAGCTAATCTTATTAAGCAGCTGAAATAAAATTTTAATGTATAAGATACTTGGATATTTTTTGTTTTAAAATTTTAAAGTTTGTGTTAGAACATACAAGTTGTCTGACAATTTGATAGACAGACTGATTTTGTATTTCCACTGTGCTTTTAAGTTGCTATTGCTTTGAAGAGAGACTTAGAGGGTTATACATGGTTGGGTACATGAAGAACTACAACTTCATCACCTCTATCTTTTATTAGTGTGTAAATGCTAAAATGTTACATATCAGTGTAATACAGAAAATTCTTCCTTTCATTCCTCCTAATTTTCACTGTAGTCTATTTGTTTGATATCTTTCATTTTATACTCTGGCTTTTTGCTATTGTTGCTCTTAAGTATGGTTTTGGAAGAAAAAGATATGTGTAGTATTAATACTTTGGAATATGATGGATAAAAGATGTTTGTTTGTTTGTTTTTTATTTTAGGCTTGTGGTTTGGTTAAAAACCTTGCCCTTATGACTCACATTACTACAGATATGGAAGATGGCCCAATTATTAAATTAGCCAGTAATCTTGGAGTTGAAGATGTCAACTTGCTCTGCGGCGAAGAACTTTCATATCCAAATGTCTTCCTTGTTTTCCTTAATGGTATGTAACTTTTCAGCAGTCTGACTCTTTGTTGCTGATGGAGAGTTAGGCTTTGGAAACCCTTCAACAATTTTTGGGGCAGAGTCAACTGCAGGTGCCATTTTCTACATGTAGATAATTTCATCTGTAAATATTTTAATAGGATTAGGCAGAGTAGACAGATCAGATGATGGCACTTAGTTGTCTGAAGTTGTGTCCTCAGAACTCTGACTGCAAATGTGTGTAGCTGGGAAATGAAAGCTTTCTTCAAATTTCAGTACTGTTTTTAAGCACATCTGCAAAATAAACAGGCACAAAAATATGCACATTCTATTACAGATTTGTTTGTTTTTTTCAGGCATTCACCAGATGAGGTGCCGTTCCTGAATTACTTTTAGAAGAGAATAGTAGTGCTAAGTTTGAAGCTCTGAATTTGTAAATTTCAGTTATTTCAATCTCAGAAAGTATTTGATTTTACTGTAATCTTTATGTATTTTTATATGTATTCAGGCAAGTGCCTTTAAAAACAGAAAGGAAACATCAATTGTTTGCAAAGTTTAGTGATACTGTTCTTTTTTTAACCTTAAGACCTTTTAAAGGGCAACTTGCTTTCTATGTTAAATAATTAGGCCTCCTTTCTTTGTTAAAGGGATGATGTGGTTTATGTATATCTGCACACTTACGTTCCTTTTACAACTGATCTTTAAGCGTTTCTAAATCAACAGGTACAATGATAGCAGTTTTCAAAATACTGACATTTTAAAAACTACAACTGTGATTTAACAACAGCCTTTTGTCAACAGCATCCACCTTCAGGGACTAGTATTTAATGTCTGTCACCACGAATAAGTTCTCCATTTACCTTTGAGTTAAACAGCAGTTGTTCTTCAGTCTTGCCTTTTCCCAGTTACATAAGAGCAACGCTTGACGAAACTGCATTCCTTTGCTCTCCTTTTCTGTGGCAGTATGTTAAAGATAAGGAGCAGTGAAACCACATGCACTCTTTTCTGTCTCCTTTTGTGGCCCAAAGGGGAGTGCAGCACAGAAATATTGGACTCTTCCTTCACAAGCTCAGTCTGTCGTATGGCACAATATAGTTATGTTCTTGAATGTAGGTGATCTAGTACTAAGTGAGGCAAAACAATTTACTGTTTGATCTATCAGTTTGTGGCTCTAGTCCGTAAAAACCTTCAGACTTGTGGATGGCTGACTTGATTCTGGTTTAAACTTGTGATCTAAGAGGGTAGAAAATCTGTTATGTACAAATCCTTTAAGCTATAAAGACCTCTGTCTTGTGTTATAAGGTCCCCACTGTCTCCTCCTTTGAAGTTTTCTTTTAAATAACACCATACTTATTTTTATTTTATATATTAAGCTGACTTTTGTCAGGTGAGTCTTTAAATGAATCTTACTCTCTTGTTTGTTCATCATGCGTCAGAATACTTAAGTAATTACAGAAGTGCCCTGCAATAGTTTGTTGAGCTAAGTTGCTGAAGGAGGAATTCTGGTGCTGTTGTGAGTGACCACATATATCAAAAATATCATGTCTTTCTAAAATATTTGACAAGGCAGCAGGACAGTTCCTCGGTCTGCTCTTGGAAACCTTGGAGACATTTCAGTACAAGTGAAATTGCAGGCTTCAGGAGTGTTATTTTTTTGTACACTAGTTGGTGAATGGGCATCTGAGCAGAAACGTACTTGCAGAAAGCTGGGTGAAGCATACCATTTGGTTTCTGAAGCTATTTGGAGGCAAATAGGTAGATGACATGAAATTCTGACACTTTTTAATGTTTACTGAGAGAGAAAAAAGAGCCAGTTCTTATTCATGTCTGAAAAGGGAAATTTTATGACAACCCTTAGTATTTGTAAGAAGTAGGCAGTACGTTTATGCATGGTAGACGTGATCATAATTTGTAAGTAGGGTTTGGGATATGCAAAGAAGGCACCATGAATTTATTCTCTTTCTGCATAGGTAACATCCTCGGTGTTATACGTGATCATCAGAAATTAGTCAACACATTTCGGATAATGCGTCGAGCAGGTTACATCAATGAATTTGTTTCCATCTCTACAAATCTTTCTGACAGATGTGTCTACATTTCCTCTGATGGAGGGAGATTGTGCAGGTAAACATCTTGTCAGAATTACCTCACTGATGAACTTGATATATATGCACTGTAAATACATGGGACTAAGACTTGCATGAGTACAGATTTAAGCAAATTCCATAGAACCTGAGCATCTCTTTTCTCCATAAGTAGCCCTCATTTAAAACAGATAGATCTGAGAAACGTATTATATAGCAAAGCAACTTAAAAAAAACAAACCCAAACAAATAAATTCACTTTATCTGTAAACAAAAGTCAAACCAAAATGTTTCTTCTATCTAAAGGAGGGAGGATTAAAATCAACCTAATCAGCAATTTGCATAATATCCAATGTCCTTGGAGGGTATTTTTACTTCCTGTGATGTGAGAAACAAGTGGCCCACTTGTCTGGTATCCCAAGAGTGTGGTATTGCATTTTAGAATGAGAAGCTACTCTTTGTCTTCAAGGGCCTTTACTTTTGGTCCACAAATTCCTCAGGCATATGTACCCACTTGGCATAATACCAAGAAGCATATCTCAATATCTCAATAACCAACAATCTTGGTTTTATTCATTGCTTAAGTAGTTAGGGAGTTCAATAAACCTGTAAGGAAGGTTTCCATCTTGAGATGCTTATGATCTTTATTAGACAGAGTGTCTTGAGTAACAGTCATGTCATGGAGAAAAGCAAAAAGGAATTGGGTGGCTAAAATGAGAAAGAGTGGAACATAATATTTAGAGACAGAAAATCAGGTCAATTGATAGTAGAGATTAGAGACTTCAGTCAGATTATGGCAGCTCTGTGCTACATTATTTACAAGTAAAACATATCCAGGCCCAAGTAGTTAGTCTAAAGGACAAGGCATAAAAGATGAACAAAGCAGAGACTGAGAGAGACAGACGGAGTTAAAAAATATATGCATATTTTATCATTACTAGCTGTGTGCCTATTTTGTGTGTACTTTAAAGCAGCAGCAATCACAACTACAGCTGGCATTCCACCTTACTCATTAATTGAATCTCAGAGCATGTTGAATGCAGTTTGAGACATTTGGTGCTCCAGAATAGTACATGTACAAACCATCATTTAACTATACCTGGTCAAGTAGGAGCATATTCAGTGGCAGAGAAAACACTTTTCCAGTCAGGACTAATATTTGCCATTCTGCAGGTTTGGAGATGCAGCAAAACTTCCGATTTGTAAAATAGAGATGAGTGAAATTGTGTGGATTTCCAGTTTACCAAGTTTGCTTTGTGGCACCCCCTACCTTGCAATTGTTCAGATACCCCTATTAACCATTTAAAAGGTCTTGTTAGTCTTCAGTTATTTAGGCTTCAGAGTGGACTCCACGAAGTATCTTGTAGCTATTTTGCTGCTCTTTCTTTATAAGAGCAACTTGTCCAAATAGCAACAGCCATTAATGTTTCATTCTTGCATGCCATCCTTTGTGTCAGTGTTTTCTTGCAGGAAGAAAGCCTTTGGAGATCCAAGTAGTGTTGAAATTTATGGATTCATCTGAGGTCACCCATAGTAAATGCCTGTACTTTACATCATATAAGTAACAGCAAAATACATTCTTGCATGTGGACACTTGAGCACAAACTGTTTGCTCAAATGTTATGTGAAGTCCCTGCAGTATCCATAGAACTTAATGCTGTTCTTAGCTTTGTACATTGGTAAATGTTACATCTTTTAAGGCCATCAACAAAACGTGGAGGTAAAAATTAAAAAAATATTATTTAAAGATTTAGAGGGGAAAAAAAAAAAAAAAGGCTTCCTCCTCAAAAATGAAATCTTTTCTTGTATGTTTTTAGGATAGATATGTCAGTTCAGGATATCTGTGTATCAAACCAAGGTCTAAATAATTACTGGTTGTATTTGTCTGTATCAGTTAATGGTGGATAAACTATAAAAGTGGTTTATAAAGTGGGTTTTGAGTAGGCAGGGGCTCTTACTGTAAGTATGAATTACCTGCCTAAATATTTGATATACTAATTATTTCTTTGTATTTTAATTAATTGTAGACCCTACATAATTGTCAAGAAGCAAAAACCTGCAGTTACAAATAAGCATATGGAAGAACTGGCTCAGGGATACAGGTACACAGTTCAACCAGACCATTTTCATCTTCACGAAGTAAATACTGTGTGGAAATCCATCAGTCAGTATTTCACAACCTTGGTATTAGCTATGTAGGGGAGAAGACTGCTCTTTTATATAGACTAATAATTGGGGTATTGGAGACTTTCTGTTTAAAGTCAAATTAAGTCTTCTCTTATTTAGTTACTGCTATGAAATTTGGTGATTATACAGAATAAATAGATCTCACAGTCTCATCTTTCTGCAAGTGGAAATCCTCTTCCTGATTGAAAAATCTAACACTTCAAAGGAATTTCAACTTGACCACCCTAAGCTAGGCACATTCAAAATTAGTTTTGAAACTCCTTGCAAATTCATAGTTTGGATGTTTAAAAACACAGTTGCCCAAAAGCATTTAAATTTAGCTTTAACTCAATGTTGTGAAACTGTCACAAAAAACTTACTAGATTACCTATATGTTTGCCTGTATTTATAGTGATGATGAGTACATACAGGAAAATTATATTTAGTTGTTCAAATAAGTAACACTGGTCAGTCAGACTGTGTGTGAAGCAGTCAATGGGCAAGGGGATTAATTTTTAAAAATGCAGTTTTCTTTAAATATGTAAAATGCACAAAATTTTTAATCTAAAAGTATTCCTCTTGTTTAACTTTTACATGTTGCATTCCTTCAATATATGTATTATGTAGTTTGGTTTTTGCAGAGCTGTAAGAAAAGACAGTACTTCTAGTGTAATTTTTTTAATTTGACTGTAGGAATTTTGAAGACTTCTTGCACGAAGGCCTTGTTGAATATTTGGATGTCAATGAAGAAAATGACTGTAACATTGCATTATATGAACATACAGTTAATAAGTAAGTATACATTCACACTAAACACTGTTACAGGGAAAACTGTCACTCTCTGAAATGAAGCATATTAAAACTGTTTCAGTTTTCACACATACACATGGCTGCCTTGATAATGGTTGTAACAATTCCAGATGAAAGCTAAGGAAAGAAATCTATTTAAATGCATCCTGAATTATCCATAGGATGATACAAGAAGTGGATTAGCTTTGGGGTTTTGAGAGATCTGTTCCTGCTTCTAACTCTCAAAAATATGAAATGCTTAAAGGTATATCCTTTGTTTCTCTGGATGTGGCTTTTTTTGTTCTAATCACTGGGCTGCTCATCGTAAGTAATTTTATGCAACAGGAATCCATAAGGCAAATGGTTCCACATGTTAAATGATGATCTTAGTGTGTCATGATTGTCATTTGGAAAAATATGTCTCTCTTATGGCTGCAGAGGGACCTTAGACAACCAGCTTATATTAAATATCTGAATTATTGGAATGAGACCTTCCCTTTGTCTTTTGGATGTATAATAGACCCTGATAAAAATGTCTGTGTCATTCTGTGTATTCCTTGCCACGTAAGTTAAATTCATTCCTGATATGTGATTTTCATTTATAAAGATTTCCAGATTTACTGTCTTTTCCACATATCTGAAGGACCTGGTGCTTTGTGTTGGTTTTGGTTTTTTTCCTCTTTTCTTGTGGCTGTTATTAAAGACCCCACATTAAAGGAAGGATTCTTTTAAATTCAAGTCCTCTTATCTTTTTACTTTTTTTCAATGTTTCTCTGACAATGTCAACTGAAGGCAGCATATAAGACATCAGAAGTTATCACCATGAAATGTTTGATCAGTAGGTTTATGCAGAAAACACATTTTCCAAATGTTTTGTCCTGGTCGAGTACTCATGGAAGCCAGGAGAATTACATCAATTTCAGTGGAGCTGGATGAGACCTTCAGTAATCTTTAACCTTTGTCAGATGAAATTAACTCTGCTAATTAAATTGTATTGCTCCTGTCCAGGCTTTTGAAGACTTCATCACTTCAGGAAGTTACTTTTGCATGCTTTTGGCTGGCTTCTCTATACCTGAGCAGAGAAGAGCATATTGTTCATTCAACAGTTGCTGTCATTTGTGCCGGAATTAAATAACTTCCACAAAGCACCAGGGCTGAAAAGTTTAACTTACAGGACACCTGACTCAGCTAGGAAGATTAATGGGAGTGTATCATGTGAACTTCCAGTGGGCTAGTGTGAGGAGATGACTCCCCAATAACTGCCAAGAAGTTTGGGAGAGTTGTTTTGTCCATCAGCTTGTTTTGAATTTAGCTTCAATGCTTGTAGGTAATAGTGCTGTAAGTTTCTGAGCTTGCAGCACATGAGCACATTGCTCCTTGTGTTTAGTAATGATATTCCCTGCAGCCTCAGAAGTTGATTTGTGTACATCTTTCCCCCAGCTGATCATCTTGCATTTTAAATGGTGCGACCGTGTTGGTACCACTTGTTCTGGTAGTGCAACTGATACAATCACTATTGTGAAGTATCCCATTAACATTCCTGCTTTTGTGAGTTAGGCTTCTTTTAGCTACAGTGTCCTCTCTTTACATTTCCAATCCAATTAGGGGCTTTTTCTTTGGAGGATTTGACTCTATTTAACACATTCAATTTCTTCCTTACCTGTTTTTAACCCTGATTTTCAAACTCATGAGATTGCCTACTTTTTGGGGGCTCATTTCTGACAATGACATTTTGACTTGCATAAATCGAATTGCTTTGTAAAGTTTGAAGGTCTCTCATTAGCACTGTGGAATACTTCATAAGATACTAGGATCAGCATATGTTGTATCTTCTTTGGTTGACATAAAATTGACCTCAATGGAAGAATGTTTGTGTTGAACAATCTATCTGAAAATGTGTATGTAGTTCCATACACTAGTACCTTCTGAAGAAATTGGCTAACTTCACTATCAGTAAGTCTGAAGCCTCTTGTTTTATTGTTTGAGAAGTGCCAGCAGTTCCGTGAAGTTCTGCAGAATGGGGGGGCAGTCTGTGCTTTGTTTGCTACTGGCTCTTGAAACCATTTTGCAATTACATGACTGCAATTGGGATTCTACCATTAGTATTTTCTTAAGGCAGACTTCAGTTAACATAGCTTCTTTTTCTCAAGTAGAGAAAATTAATGGCTATCCTCTGGCCAGTAGGTGACTTTTAGGCTTCTTAAACATGTTCATGATTTATGAAGATTTCTGGGACTGGTAGATAATTTCACTAGGCTTGCTCCTCAGGGTTTCCAGATTGTTTTGAGTTTTCAGATTTTATTTTTTCCAGCAGTTCATACATTGTTTATGTCAGTTCCTGCTGGCCTTGGTCTTTAGTCTGTATGTACTTGTGGGTAATTTCTCAGCCGTTTTGAACTTGTGATGCTTTGTTGTCTTTTAAGTGTTGTCATAATAAAGATTTATTTTTTTTTCCAGTCATTTGCTTTGCAAGGTCTTAAAAGATAGTAATCAAATTTATTTAATTAAAAAAAGTTCTCCTAAAGACTTCCAAGGGAAGTCAAACATTAAAGATGGGATTTTCGGAATGCAGAGAATTTAGGTGTGTGGAAGAAGCAATGTATGCCTAAACCCAAGCTGTGTAATAACTCCAGAACATTGTAGAAGATATGCTTTGGATAGGTTTAGTTGTAGTTACCTTTATTTCAAAATTCCCCATTTCCTAGTTACTTAGCTAGATTTAAAAAGCAGACCTGCTCCAGCCAAGCTTTTTGTAAACTCCTTCCTTAGTTATTAGTCACTCCGCATCCCAATGCACGCTATGATTTAATTGTCTTTATTGAATATGGCCTGTCTCCTCTGAAGCTCACGCCAGGTAGAACAAAGTTTGCTATCTCTCAGTCTTTACTTCTCCTCCTTGTCTTTTTACTTCTCACCAGTACTACCTACAACATATTTGCAGAGCTTTCCAAATGGTGTTTTATTATGACGTATCACCAGTGACACTGGATCTGGTTTGGACACAGATGTTTTCCCTCTAACTGATATTATATAACTGACCCTGGAAAACTAAAACTGCACTGTTATCTTTTCCAGCACCTGAATCTGTCTTGCTCTTCCTTCCTCCGCCTTCTCAGTGGATTTCTAGATCTCTGAGATTAGTAATTTGATGTGAAGGACTCTCATAATTTGAGAAGACATTCTTTAAAGCATTTTGGTTCTTATTGTATAAACTGATGTTTTATTGTCTTACTGAACTCTCTGAGGTTGTTGTTGTCTGGAGGCTTTTTCTCCATGGAAATTCATAAACCATAATTTTGCCCTTCATTTCTTTTCATGCAGAAACACTTGAAAGCAAAAAATTTGTGTTTTTTTAAAAATAAAAATCCCATAGTGAATCTGTATTTTGAGGTCCTACTGACTTAAATTTTCCTGAACAGAATTGAACTGAAATATACTAAATTAAATAAATTCTAGTTTAGATGTCTGTTCACAAGCCTACTAAAATTGATACTCTTTCTTTTAAGAGATACAACGCATTTGGAGATTGAGCCTTTCACGCTCCTTGGTGTCTGTGCTGGGCTGATTCCATATCCTCACCACAACCAGTCCCCGAGAAACACCTACCAGTGTGCTATGGGGAAACAAGCAATGGGTAAGACATCTGGGTTTTTTATTCTTATTTTGGAGTGTTGTGTAGTTTTGGAAGCTATGTAACAAAAGTGACAAAGCAGAGAAATTCTTTCTTTCCTAGTTCACATAAAAGCTTTGCTAGAAAGAGGAGAAGAGCACTTCCTTTAGCTTTGAGGAATATAGAATTTACCTCTGAAAGTTGGAAAAATTAAAAGAATTACTAGTGAATTTTATTTAATGGAAACCATATCTGCAGGTCTTAGTACTTTAAAGAAAAATCAGAGAAAATGGGGCACTATTGGGTTTTTTGGGGTTTTTTTTGGTTTGTTGTTGGGTTTTTTTTTTATATAATTGTCATGACTTTCAAGTTTTCAGCATAGCTGCAGGATTGGCAGAGTGTTTTGACTCTTTATTCTCTTTATGCTGCAGTGCGCCATGGGTTTTCAGACAAAAAGAGTTTAAAAGTGTTCTCACAAAGAGAGGCGGAGCAAAGAGAGAATTTCCCTGAATAGTTGAGTAGGTGCCCTATAAAAAAATAAATACACTAACAGTAGAGAGTAAGAGGAATCAAAATGTGAAAGACTGTTCTTAGTTACTTGAACACTTCCTGAAGCCATAGTTTAGATTTTGGGCTTTTTCTCTTTTGGATGAAGAAGGCAAATACTGGCCTCTCAGCAAAATGACTGAAACAAAATTAATTTCCCAGTCACTTCATAATTCTTGTTACAAATGAGCTAGCTGGTCATTAAAACCCAGCCATTCTGTAAATTTGCTGTTAACTGGGTAAGTTCTACTCCATCCTTTAATAAACGGCTAAACTAGCATGAAAGCATCCAATTCACATGGCCTGTGATCAAGTCACAGTGAGTCCCAAGAAGAACCTGATCAGTACATCAATTCAGACAGCTGTATTCAGACTTGTGCTGTGCATGCCAGTTTTATGGCCTGGATGGATGGCTTGCTCACAAGTTGAGAGCTAGAGTGGCACAACTCAGCGTCATGAAAAAACTACCACTTCTGCTGGGTTTACCAAACCATTTGTTTTGTGTTCTGTGTTCGAAACTGAAACACTGAACTTTTTGTGAGACTTTTCCAGCAGAATTAATGGCAGAGTAACTGCCCTGTGCTGAGCTGTCATGTTCAACACATCAAAATAGCAGGAAATAGCAACAGATGTATGTCCTCCCTTTTAAATATATATAAAAAAAGGGGGGGGGGGGC
>WTSP01002620.1:25827-72384 GCA_025331215.1 Actenoides lindsayi
GCGCAGGTCGAGATGAGACCTGAAAACTGGAAGACTGGCCAGAGAGCGGCAGCCGTGCGGCCTCCCCAGTTAAAAAGGTAAAAGGGGAGGGGGGGGGGGGGGCGGGGAAGAAGCAGAGCGATGCAATCTTTCCCCTTGCACTTCTCCCCCATCCCATTATCTTTCCCCAACCCCCGAGTCTCTATTTTATGACTATTAGTCTCAGAAGGTTTGGTTAGTTACCACACACAGTTAAGCAGGATCAGTGTGTACAGAAAGCCAATTCAGTATCTGTGGAGTTCTTTTGTAGTTTTCTGTGTGAAGGTTTTTTTTCCCGTTTTGTTTTGAGTGTCATTTGCAATTCATTGTCTGTGTTTTCTGAGGTTGGTGTATTCAGCTGCTTTGACCCTAGGTCTTGCACATTTAGCTCCTTGGATACAATCCTCTGACGTTCCTGCTGACGCTAGGAACACAAAAGCCATTGAATATCTTGAGCAATAAAAAAAGCCTTTGTTTCGGTTTGTTATGACAAAACACCTGACTCAAAGAATAAGCAGCTAGATAAAAGTACATTTTAAAAGTTGGCACATGACCTGAGCTATATTTTGCTCTGCCTGAAGTATCTGCAAACACCTCAAGCTTTTTGTAATAACTGCTTAAAAAAAAAGCCACTGTAAGTGGCAATATATAGGGGGAGAGAAGATTTTTCTTTGCACTTACTGATCAGATGAGACCTAGAAGATATTCCTGAAATATTAGACATACTTTTTTTCTGTTTGTATTTATGAAGAGATATGATGTAACACTTCAAACCCTCACCTTTGAGTAACCGTCCACTTTTATGCTTGCTTTCTCCATCCTGAAATTGCCCAGCAGCTCCTGATCCAACATTTCCATGTGGAAAGTCTCATGTCCAAGTCCACTGTTGTCAATCCTGTGCCTGTCAAAACCTGGGGTCATGGGGGGAGCCCAGGGACTCACACTGGGAAAGGAGAGCCTTATGCTACTCAACACTGACCTCCTCTGACCATGTCACAGGGCTGTACCAGCACCTTTGGACAGCCTTTGCTCCTTTTTAAGCGACATCAAGCTAGGGAAAGGTGTGAATACACAAGTAAATGGAGGGTGGACATCAGAGCTTGCAATAGGGTCTATAATCCAGTATCCCTGAAAAGTGTTAGGTATTAAAATATTAATGTTTCTGGAGGATAACATTATATGTCCTGAAATAATACCTCCCTTTCACAGGCAGAATGCATCATCTTGGGAGACTAGGACTGCACTTAGCAAACGGGATGTCAGTGAAATTAAACTGAAATGAAATGAAATCCCTCTGTTTTGGCATAAATAATTTACCATATGTTGCAGGTTGAACTGTAAGACTGAGGGGAAGTTATGATTAGATCGCAAATACAACAGCAAAGTCAAGTATCTCAGCTGACCATTCACATTTCAGTTCAAAGGTAACAGTTGTAGCTTAAAACCTTAAAAGTATTTAAAGTAACCTTAAAAGTATTTAACTTTAAAAGTATTTAAGTTAAAAATACAGGAGTCTTGTACTGTTTTCATTCCCTGTATTGCTAAAATAATGTTTAAGAGGATCAAAAGCCCCTACGATTAAAGAAATAATTTTAAATGGAGCTTTAAATTCCATTAAGACATAGAAAATTGCAGAAAATCACCTCTTACTGTGAAGCGTTGTACAAAAGCCTCATATAAGAAATTAACACATCCAAGAAATGAAAACATAGACATTTTCCTGCCAGTAAGCCACTGTATTGCACACACACATGTGCAGCTGTGGAAGTGGCAGTGTGGGTACACAAAGCAAGCTGGATGCTCTCGTAGCCCAACTGTGCACTATAGTTTCAACCCAAATGCCATAATACAAGTCTTGAGTAAGGAAAGGGGGGGTTGGCTGTAAATCATTACTTCAACCTGTGAAAGAGCAGAAAGTGCTTCAGAGGAGCACGGTAAAAGGGTGAGAGCTTTGTTGCAGAGATGCACATTAGAGCAACTTCATTGATATTACAAAAAACAAAACCTTTATCATGTACTTTCTGTTTTGTTTCTGTGAAATAGCAAATGTCTTTATATACCACTTTGCCTTGCGCTACAACCAGCTGAACATGTTGAAACTGAGTTGAGAAGAAAAATGTGCTTCAAGGAACGAACTACCTGCTGAGGGTTGCTGGTTTTAGACAGTTCAGGAAGGCTTGTTGATGGGGTGAGAGCTGAAGTGCTTCCCAATTTTGTATGGCTAGCCTATTGGCAGAGAATTGAAACAAACGTCAAAGCAGAACCAGCTGTTGCTGGTTATCACAGGTGGACCTGAATGCCCTGTGGCCAGGGCTCAGTTCATAGAATCATGGGATGATAGAATCATAGAATGGTAGGAGTTGGAAGGGACCTCTGGAGATCGAGTCCAACCCCTCCTGCCAATGCAGGAACACCCAGGGCAGGCCACACAGGAACACATCCAGGTGGGTCTTGAAAGTCTCTAGAGAAGGAGACTCCACAACCTCCCTGAGCAGCCTGTTCTAGGCTCTGTCACTCTCACAGAAAAGAAGTTTTTTCCTCACGTTGGGGTGGAACCTCCTGTGTTTCACCTTGCTACCATTACCTCTCATCCTATCACAGGGCACCTCTGAAAAGAGACTGGCCCCTTTTATGTGACACTACCCTTCAGATACTTGTAAACATTAATAATATCCTCTCTGTCTTCTCTTTTCCAGGCTAAACAGCCCCAGGTCTCGCAGTCTTTCCTCATTAGAGAGATGTTCCAGTCCCTTAATCATCCCTGTAGCCCTGCATTGGACTCTCTCGAGTATTTCCCTGTCCCTCTTGATCTGGGGAGCCCAGAACTGGACACAACACTCCAGATGTGGTCTCACTAGGTCAGAGTAAAAGTGGGGGGGAGAACCTCCCTTGACCTGCTGGACACACTCTTCTTTATGCACCCCAGGAGCTGTTCTGCTGCTGCTCTTGGAGGAGCAGTGTTTCTGCTCTGCAACACGGTCTCTCTTTGCCAGCTCTTCTCTCCCTGGTAGCAGGCACAGAAGTACTGAGACAGTAGTGAGCCAAACCGCTTCCCACAGTTTACCCACAATCTTTTTAACTGACTTAACCTTTCTCCAGTGAAAAGATTATTTCAACTGGTGAACATCCAGGTAACTTAATACATGTACTGTGAACATTTTTCTGAGCTGAGTTGGAGCCCCCTCCACTATGTTCAGTGCAGCATTTTAAAATTGTACTCCTTTCTCTATTGGTTTGTGCTCCTATAAAAGGACAGAATAGTAGAAAATCCCTGGTGAAATCAGGGGAAATACAGCACTACAGCAAGTCTTTTCTTGGCGTGTGCAATAATAGCCCTTTTGGCTCATATCTTGCGTAGATTGATTTCTATACACTTGGTAATTTTGATTGCACAGTTTAATGTTGCTGTAAGTAACACACCAGAGAATTGGATAAATGCTTATTTTAGCCGACTGTTTGTTCTGGTGAGTTCTCAAAACCTGCATCAGAATAATAATATCCCATTGATGCTAAATATCAATAGATAGCATTTTTATAGTGATCACTTCATGCTGAAGAATAAGCAAATGATACTTTAACAGAAAAAAAGCAATATGTCAGGAAATGGAAAAAGGGAAAGAATGCACATGCCCATTCACAATATACCAAGCACTGAGAGAAGCAAGAAAATTATCTTTGTTGGATCCAGGTCAACCTTGTGTGTTTTGCTTTAAACAGGGCTAATTACTAATGAAAAAAAAAATTAATTGGTCCTCGCTCTCGGGATAATTATAGATGTGTGTCATTGTGAGCAGGGTTTGTTATGGTGAACTTTAATTATACTTTGGTTTTGCTTGGCTGTTTGGCTGAAGCAAACAAGAGCTCTGTTCTTTCAGAAAGAAAACAGAAATAAAGTTAATGACTTCCTTCATTTCAGTGCCCACACAGAGGTCTCATCCCAACACACCAGTCCTCAGAAGAAGAGAGCTGCTGCTTAATTTTAAATAAGCAGATCATGGTTTAAGGCTGTGGTTTGTTAGACCAATCTAGAGAAGGCATTATTTGCATAACCATTAAATTGTAGCAGTTGGGACAAATGCTGCTGATGTACGGCATGCTTTTTGGCTAATTAATTTCACTTGTTCTCTTGAATAATTCTCTAAGCAATTTCTTTCCTGCAAGGATATCTGGCATTGAGATAGATAGATAGATAGATAGATAGATAGATAGATAGATAGATAGATAGATAGATAGATGTGTATGTTTACCATTTGATATGGTACAGCATTCAACTCCTGAAGAGTTGCCTGAATACGGTTTATTATTGAGGCTCAGAATCTCAGTAATGTCAGTCTGGCTCCTGGTCTTGTACAAACAGTAACAGTTCCATTAGGTTTATCTGAACCTCTGATAAAAATGCCAACTTTGAAATACATGAAGTATCTGTTGGAAATTCGCATTACCTGAAATATATAAAAGTATCATCTGTAATTCTGGGTGCACAGTGGGCCTCTGCAGATTGTTACTGGGATATAAAGGGCAAGTTTAGCTATGATCAGGTGCTCCAGACTTACCGTATCTTAACATCCCAAATCAGTGAACCATAGCAGGTACAGCATGTAAGCATCTCAGAGGGGAAGAAAAATTGCAAGCATTTCAAAAGTGAAAGTCGGTGCAGCTTACTCGGGAGAAGATTTCTCTCAACAACAGGAAAGTGTACCTATCCATGAAACTTTTCATATGAGCTCTACAGCAGATAACCTATCCTCAAAGAACACATTCATTTTAGGTGTTGAGGGAAAAAGTGGTCTAAACCTAAAGTTTTTAATTTTGAAGTAGATTTTCCTAGCTGCATAGTGGGAAAAACTGTGGTTTTTAATTAGGTTGGGGTTTTGTTGTTTTTTGGTTGTTTTTTTTTATGAAAGCAATGATTAGTACTTAAGCTAAGAGAATATCAGAACTAATAGGGCCTTCAGATGGTGGACCTTGCAGGGGGGTGACTGGAAAGGTCTTCAGTCAGGAAGGCCCTACCAGCTTGCTGCTTAAACTGGAGACAGAAAATACTGCTCAGGGATGATTAATTTCCTTCTCCAAGAAAAAGACAGAATAACAACTGCTGAAAAGCAAAAGACAAGTAAAAGTAAAGCCTGTCAACTCTACCAATCTTTCTTGAAGTTTGAAAATGCTCTGCCTGTGGCTTCAAATCCCCTTCCTAGAACCAAGAGAAGCCCAGGCATGCAAGAGCTGGTTGTAACAGCTTATTTTCAGATAGTACCTGTTGAGCTATCTCCCCGCTCTCTTTCTTGGGAACAGTAGACCTGTTGTGGTTTAGTAGAGAGAGCTTAGTGCCAAGGACAGGATGGGTCTTTGGAAATGCCCTTGCTGCTGCCTGGTTTTAGATACTGGGTTTTCTAGATGTTTTATTTAAATGCAGACATTTGGAAATTGCAGGTGGATGCATCTAAAGTGTGAAGCTGGCCTGCCCTAAGAGCAGATTTGTGTTCAGCTGCACTATATTGTGGCTATGTGAAGTCTTGGCTGCTTTGACCTTCCCTTGAAAGCAGCCAGCCTCTACAATTGCAGCAGAAAATGGGAAGGTTTTGGAAGACTTACCTCCTAAGCAGAAGTACCGCAGGATATTTAGCACTTAAAGTTTTAAAACTTTAACTTCTCAGGCTTTAATTTCTTAATTGCTTAGAGACATAGCATAGTCCTGGTACAGCAAACTCTAATAACATATGATTACCTTAACTTTTGTTCTGTTACACAACGGTTTATGTTACCCTGCTGGGTGTTAATTATTTTTTCCTCAGATTTCTGAAGACGGTTTGGCAGTCTGATGGGACAGGGCCAAAAATTTCAGTCTCAAGCTGGGAGGTCTATACAAAGGACTGAATTCTGAACCGTAAATTTAAAATTAATTTCATCTAAAAAGACAAATATATTGAGAGAACTTCTACTGTAGTCTTTCTAGCAATGATGCCTCTAATTTCAGGAAGTAAATCGGTCTTGGGTGCTGCTAACTGTATTCTTTGTTTATGCTTTGTGACATTCTAACACAGGCTGCTGTTGAACTAATTATTGCCCAGAAAAGGAAGGAAATATGATGTGGAAGATGCAAAGCTTGATCCACAGTTCCTCTTGAACTCCATGGGAGTCTTTCTGTTGATTTTCATGAAATTTTAGATCAAGTCTATGGAACACAAGTTCAGCTCTCCAAAAAAACCTTATGGCTATTGGGACAATAAAAGTAGACCATACTTGCAGTTTCATTCAGTGTCACGGTTAAAAAAGAAATCTTATTTGCATTCAGTCATATATAGGATTTGACTTTAGTTTCTTTTGTTGTTGTTCTTTTTGAGAAAAAAGAAAGAAATATTTTTTTCTGGAAGCTTAAATTAAGAAGGATGCTTACATATTTATTGCAATATAATAATGTAAAGTTGTTTTGGTTCAGTCTCATGATTATTTTTTTCCCCTTCTTTTCTTGAGGAATTTCTGTTATTAGATGAAATCCTTCAGTTTGTGATTTTAGTTAATTTGCATTTTGTTAATTTTGTAGCCAAAACATTTATAGGAGACTCACTAATGTTCACACACTTGTTTTTCTTTTACATGCAGGTACTATTGGATACAATCAAAGAAACAGGATAGATACTCTTATGTATCTTTTAGCCTATCCACAAAAACCAATGGTAAAAACAAAAACTATTGAACTGATAGATTTTGAGAAACTGCCTGCTGGACAGAATGCCACAGTCGCTGTGATGAGCTACAGTGGTTATGATATTGAAGATGCTCTTGTCTTGAACAAGGCCTCTTTGGACAGAGGTAAGAACCATCTTTCACGCATCTCTAGTGTGTGTCCTAATACATGTTTTAATAAACTTGTTGTCTCATGGTGTTATCCTATAATAACTCTTACTGCACTTATGAACACTACATCTCCAATTAAGAAGCTGAATTCCAAAAGTGCTTTGAATGTCTTTGTTTGTTTTCTGCATGAGTAGCGATTGTAATTCCACGCATGCGATAGTGCAGTCAGGTTACCAACATGTGAATGAACTTCTGAGTATGGAATATCAGAATTAAAAATGGGTAACTTCTGACCTCAAATGAAAAAAATGTAAATGGTCCCTTTTGAAAATATTCAGTTTACAAAAAAAAAAAAAAGTAAGGTACATAAGCACCAAATACAAGGTAACGAAGTGAAACCTATGTTTGTGCTGGTCTCGCCTTTCTCACTCTCTTCACAGTTCTTCAGTGCTTTATGTTAATGCTGCTGGAAGCTGGAGGAGAGTTGCCTGAAAATGTAGTCTCTCTACTCTCTCTGTGCTAAATAAATTTCCTTGACACAGTAGAAGTGTGTAGAAGGCATGATGCAGTGTGATCAAATTGGTTTTAGTTTTGGGTGGCCAAAATCAGATTCTTCCATCACTTTATTCCCTCCCACACTCCCTTCCTCCTAGTTGCTAGGCAGCAATAATAGTATTCCTAGACATGTATCATTGGCATTAATGTCTGCTGCATTTAATTTATGCCTCCTTTTCTAAAATAACAACAGGCATGATTTAAAACTGAATGTTTTCTTTTCTGGTAGACTGGTAACATTTACAGGGAGAGCTGTGGTGCTTGTCAGGAGTTACTTGACATAATCTAAAGATATAGATGTACTGTATGTGGCCATGGCCATCTTTCAAATGGACTAAAATAACGTAGCATTGTTAGAAAGCCTTGATCTTGGCTGTCTGTATTTCTAAACATGATGAAAGTGTTTAGTATTGTGGCTAGATGCTGTACTTGTGGAAAAATTCCAGAGATGCTACTTTTCTCATCTAAAATGCAAAGCAAACCTCTTTTATAACAGAGTGTGTAATTCAGAATTCTTTCAGCTGGTAAAGGAGTGAGTACTGAGATGGTTATATGAAACACTCAATCAGTACTTTCCTAGTAGGTTAGCTTGTGTCAACCACAAACACAAGTAAAAGTTCAGGTTTCTTAGAGCTCCTGAAAGGAAGAAGTGCTGTTGTCGATCTGTTACAGTCTCTTCTCCGATGTTACGTCTGCCCGTGGACCGCCAAAGGTAAGAGAAAGGATGCGTGCGTGCGTGTGCAGAGCCACAGAACCAGATTGGCACAACTTCAGCGTCGGTCCGTAGTCTGCTGTCTAAAAATGCACGGTCTGATTTTTAACTCCTGATCTACCAGGTATCCATGTACAAAGTTACACGTATTCAAGACAGTGGATAATCTAGCTAATAAAAAAGTATTTTATATTCTGTAGCTCAGTAGGTGGATCAGCTTTCTTGTTTTATTCTGATAGTGTTATAAAGAATCTTTGAGCTCCTTGGCAGATGAGTTTGTTTTGCATTTCAGGTTTTGGAAGGTGTCTTGTGTACAAGAATGCCAAGTGTACGCTGAAGCGTTACACAAACCAGACATTTGATAAAGTTATGGGTCCCATGCTGGATGCAGCTACCCGTAAACCAATCTGGCGCCACGAAATTTTGGATGCTGATGGTATCTGCTCTCCAGGTATGTCAGACTACATACTCAGGCATGGCATGTTCATAATCTGAGGTAAAAATTAATGATCTGTTAATATTTCTCGTGTACCTTGTTTTATACCTAGTGTAATTTATTTATTTTTTTCCATGAAGGTGACAGTACTATAATGGAAAATCTAAAAATGTTTCTGAAAGCAGCGTGGTAGCAGTCATTGGTTTGGGTTTTTTTTTTTTTGTGCATGAGAAAAGGGAGCTTTAAGTAGAAGACTGAGTCTTTAACAATGTGAATCTATTGAAGCATTAGAACATGTATCCCTCTTATATCCCCAAACTGGAAAACTTTTTAATACTGTCACTTTTTACTGTTTGTCTCTTCTATGTTCTCTTGTTGTTGGTTTTTAAGGATAGATTCCTTATTATTTTGATTTCACACATCAAAACCTCCTAGCATGCTGTCAGTTACTGTAGTTATTTGAGGAAGTGAAACCCTATGTTTTTAACACTTCAGAAGTATGTTTACAGAGAGATAAGAAAGCAAATAGAACTACATTTAGTTATGAGGATAGGTGTATGACTTTCCAATGGAAATAAATTTGAGAGAGAATCCTCCCGTACTGTCATCCTTCAATTAGGAAATGACTTAATAGAGCTGCTGAGATCTAATAAGAAAGGTACTATAAAAGGTACTAAACTTAATTCCATTACAGCAAGACAACTGGATTACTTTTGCTCTTTAACACATCACAGCGGAGCTTTCAAAGTTACATAAAAAAAGGCAGGAACCTGCTGAAGTATTAGAATAGGTGGGACTGGGGCAGACTGCAGACTGAGGCTGTGCTCAGCATGCAGGTAAAAACCTCTTTGAAATAGTTCATGTGGACAGAAAAGAGACATGGGCTGAAGTTCAGTGTAATTTTGTGAAGGAAGTGGGAGGCAGGTACTTGATGTGCACTAGTCTCTTTGGGCGTGCTACTGACCTGGTTTTCTGCGTGAAGGGATGAGGGAATGGAGGGGAAAACAGTTGTTGTATGAGACCAGGAGCAGTAGGAAAAAGTAACTGCAAGGAGAGCCTGAAAGTAGTCTTGCACAGCTTGTTGTGGAAATGATGTTACATCCCAAATCTAGGTGTGAATTTCTAAAATTTGTCAGTTACAGTGTCGCTTGTTAATATTCTACATATGGCAGATGATTTTAGATGCTTACCCTGGGTCTAAAGAATACAGGAATGTTGAATAGCTGGTCTCATATTGCACCTAGTATGCAAGCTGCTTTGGTTTACTAAAAATAAAGTTAGTTTAGTGATTCCCTTGTGCAATATTTAATAAAATAACATGGCATATTTCCTGGACCTGTTCCAATCAGTTTGTATTCCAGCTTACTTTTTTTAGAAGCTTAAAATGTATTGCTAACTTAGATAGCCAGAGGTTTGCATGGTGCTTTTTTTTTTTCTTGTTCTTTTTTAGGTGAAAAAGTAGAAAATAAGCAAGTCCTTGTGAACAAATCTATGCCAACTGTGACCCAGACACCTCTGGAAGGAAGTAGCGTACCTCAGCAGCCACAGTACAAAGATGTGCCAGTAACGTATGTTGCAACATAACTTTATAGTAGGGGAAGGTACATGGAGGAAAGGTATCGGAGAAAATACTCAATTCTAGAAAATTCAAAGGAATAAACTTCCCTCTGCAAATTATACCTAGTTCTCTAGGTCTTGATTTTTCAGAGCCTAGGTTATTTTCAGAAGTGCCTAGCCACTTAGTCACTAATAAGTAAGGTTCTGACACCTGAAAGGCTGGAATTGCAAAGAGAAGGAGGAACCCTCCTGAAGATTTATGTATAGAGAGAAATCCCTGAGTAGCAAGGTACCCAGGAGAAGCTGAGGAGAGCGCTCAGATAGTGGTAGAAGGGAGAGCCGTCACTCATGGATGAAGTGATGGAGAATCAGGAGAACAGCAGGACGAGTGGGAGGGCAGAGAACGTGTGTATGTACATAGTGAGGGGCTACATCTCTTCCACACCAGCTCACACAGAAAATGGTCAGTGCTGACTGGTGTTCAGCATTCATTTTGCCAGGCAGGAGGCCAGGGGATGGAGGCCTTCTGTCTCCGTCTGCCAGTCAGCTCATTCTGGCCACTCCAATTAGACATCATTTACCAAGGCACCAGTGAACGGGAAAGGGCAGTCAATAAGAATTTTTCCCATCCTGTTTGGGAAGAACAGGAGAGGGCTTCTGAGGTGTGAGTTGAAAATTGTGCATTATCTGTATAAATAAATAAATAAATAAAGGCAGGGAGTTTTTGTTCAAGGCCAGGTTGGATGGGGCCTTGAGCAACTTGGTCTAGTGGAAGGTGTCTCTGCCTGTGGCAGGTGGGTTGGAACTAGATCATCCTTAAGGTCCCTTCCAACCTAAGTCGGTCTATGATTCTATGAATAGCCTCGACAGTTTGGTAAAACTAGCAGAGAGCAAGGCAAGCAATTGGTGCCCAGATCAGAAAGGTAGAATTAGGTCTGCTGTACTTCCATGTGTTTCATTTTATATCTCATTTCATATTGTATCTCTTAAGCCTTTTCTTTTCCAGAAACACACCATACTCTGGAACTTTAAAAAAAAAATACATATAGTCTGTTCCACTGGCCTCCCATACATACATTCCATGACTACAGTTTGGCCAGAAGCTTATTAATGCATAGATGCTTGCTTGTTCCTTGTGTTTGGTTCATAGATGTAAACCTCATGTTTTGTCTTCTTCTCCTAGCTACAAAGGTGCGACTGATTCTTATATTGAAAAAGTAATGATTTCATCAAATGCAGAGGATGCTTTCTTGATCAAAATGTTGTTGAGGCAAACTAGGCGTCCAGAAATTGGAGATAAATTTAGCAGTCGTCATGGGCAGAAAGGTAAGCTACACATTTAATAAAAATCAATGCATGTTGAGTGTGCCTACAGTACATACACAGATTTATCATTCGTGTTTCCATTCATTCGTTCAGTTCTTTTATGAATGCAGTGGTGGTAGACCATATCTTTTTTTATTAAGTTCATCTCATTTAGCAATGTTGTTTCTGGAGCTGAGGAGAGGAATTGAAAAACACAACTCTCGACTTACAATCTGGAAAATGCAGTAGTTGCCCATTTTTGAACAAGAACAAGGTTTTGAGGTTTGGTTGTTTCTTTTTTTTTTTCAAAGTGTGAATTTGGTTTTAGGTGATAGGTATGTCAGTGGTTATCGAGAAAGATTGGAGGAAAGAGTGAAAGGGCCTACTCTGGACAGAGGAAGACAGAGGTGGAATGGGATGTCTGCAAGTTGCCTGTGCATACATACTTCTCTAAAGACCAGTGTGCAGATAGCTCAGAACCATGGTGTAAAAGGGAAGCAAATCAAGAATGCAACTAGGAGTGCACCAGCAGATCCCGGAGAGAAGGGGAAAATGTTTTTAAAAATATACCTGGGACATGATCTGAGGCAGCTCTGGATCTTCAAACTGAGAATTGAAAATGGGTACCTACTAGGAAGTTTCTTCATGGCTTGTAGCTCTCTAGTGTTGATGTCAATAGGAAGATGAAAATCAGGAGCCTGTTTCCATATCTTTTTAAAAAAGCAGTGGACTCCCTTTGACCTTAATGGCAAAAAAAAATGTGACTCGGATCATCCTCTGGCTTTTGTGTTTGCTTTGTCAGAAGATACATGGAAGAGAGAGCGCTTCTTGTTAGGAGGAGCTCCCTGAAAGTGTCCCTTTCAGCACTTTGTGACATGGTCCCACTCTACTCCCAGAATCATGTTGGGTTTGACCTTGAGCTGGTTCACACCCTGTATTTTTGGAGCAGAGCCAGAGAACTCTGTGTGTAAATATGCCCTGAAGTCAGTCAGGAGAGAGCTGGTGCTTGTATAACATCTATAGGTAGATCTGAGCCAGTGAAAAAAGATGAAACTGCAACAGATGTCACCAGCACACAGGCAGTATCCAGCTCTAGAGCTCTCTTAAATGAAGCCTGAACAGAATCAGCTTCAGGGTATTCAGCATCAGTGTGATGGGAAGAGGTACGAAGAGCAGTTGCTTACAGAGGAACCCTAGGCACAAGTAAGCAGTCATTTGTATAGTGCTTCACATTTACTTTACTCACATGTGTAGCCTTAAGTTAAAATTGAGGTTCTTTCTGACCTTCTGGGGCTACAGAAGTACATAAGCATTGGTGGCAATGAGGTGGCCAGGTGTAACTGAAGTAGTTTTGTATTTTCAAGATGGCTTTTGATATAAAACTAGGAAGTGAATCTTACCGAGTCCTGAAGTGATTTGTTGAAGGTTTCAAAAAAGTGAATGAGCAGCAGTACATTCTTGACTTCCTATTAAAATCCAGCCTAGTTCTTGCACTACAGCCATATAGGATAGTTTTGGTAAGTGAAGGGCAAGATCATTAGCTTCAGAGGCAAACAGAAGGAGTTGAGCAGTTGGAATGGTTCAACTGCCCCATTCCTTCCTTCTCTCCAAGAAGATTCTCCCTCGGAGGATTTTGTGTAGAGTGTCTTTCAAATAACTTTTAAATCTTGTACACAGTGAAGATGTGCAATACTTTTAAGCCTGTGACAGCTTTTAGAGCAGAGCCCATTTCTTCCTATATTTTGAGCTTTGTCTAATTAGTCCTTTCTCCTTATAAGTGGCATGTGGCATCTAAGATGCAAATTATTATGTAACAATACAATCAGTACTGTGCAGTAGCCTACAGTTTATATTAAAGAAGCAGCTTGGTTAATCATGATAAATATTTATGGACATTTGCCTGAAAAATTAAAGCAGGTAAGATTTTTCTCCTACTTTAGGTTATTGATGTGTACCTATAGAAATAGTTAGGTGAACAGGGTTTAAATGGAACTGATTTCCATACCTCTTCAGAAATCAAGAAGAAGGGTGCTCCACAAATCTAGAACCATCAGAGGAGAAAAGGTGGAAGTGAAAGAATAAGAGCAGGAGACAGCCTTGTGTCAGGCAGGCTGCAGTATGGCTTTTAGGTAACAGAGGGCCTTCCACCCTGCTAAATGCACATAAGGTATCTCACGGTCTAGAGCAAGCTCATTTTAGGTCTTGAAGGACAGATATCTCATGAGTTCTACTGCTGCTCATCAAACCCTGATATTCATGATCAAATGCAGAAACAACTAATATGCCCTGCATTGGAATCTGGTGGTATTTTCATTAATATCCCAAAAACCACAGGAAGTTAGTAATGTATTCCCCCCACCCCAAGTAAAATACCCATGGAAATCCCATTGTAATGAAAAACAGCATCCTAAATGATGTAGGGAGTTTTGAGGGCACCCATAATTATGGCTGACGTTGCATCAGGTTAGAATTGACTGATCCTTCATGTGTCTGTGTTTTGGACCTATAATAATAATAAGCCCAAATCATGAATTGTTCAGAATAGCACAGGTCCCTTTCAGCTTGGTGTTGGAGATCTGAGTGGGAACATTGCAACAGTTGTGTTACAGAGTTAGGAGGCACGTGCTTGTTAGCTGTCCAGCACATCAATCTGTACTAATCTCTTGTGATCAGGAGCGTGATCATATTCTAAACTATTACATTCTTCTAGGATACATAGTCTTCCTGGTAGTAAACCTCTCGGTTCACTAGCTTGTAGTACATTGGGAGAAAATATGTTACAATAAATTGGAGAGAGGAGAAATGTGCTTAGTGGAGAAGATACATGTGTTACATACCAAGAAAACAAATACTGACAGGAACAGTGGAGTTCACTGTGTTATGCAACTTCGGTATACAGCAAAGAACCAGATACTGACATTAATGTTGGATTACAGGCAATGACAGCACTAGAGAAAAGGCATGAAAAGGAAAGGGAAAATCTCTTTATCTGTTTAAAAATACAGCTAGTATCATCCTTTTCTGACATCAAATGAGGGAAGGATCAGTTGTAACAGAGGAATATAGACAATTATGAAACAGAAGTCATAATGCTAACAGTTTAACATTTTCCATTGAGAGAATTTTCAATTAGCCCTGAATTTGTTCTCTCATCGTCATCTGAATGCAGGCAATTACCACTTCAAGTTTAATTTGTGAATGTTAGCTTTAAGCCAATCATAGGGTCATTTAAGTCTATGATGAGCTTAAACTAACAAGTACCTTCATTCAGTGAGAAGAGAAAGCATATTTCTCTCTATTGTCAATCTTTGCTGTGAAATATTTTTATTTTCTAGAAGGAATGCCTGAAGATGAAATTTGATTGTATGGAATTGTAATAATTTTAAAGTAGTTAAATACGTGCGAAATACGAGATGGCACACACCAAGGGGTTTTTTCATGGGCTTTTTCATGTATTCCAAATTCATCTGTATTTCAAAGGTGTACTTAGTCTCTGGGGCAGAAGGAAGATGAGTAAGAGAATTGTGAAGTGCGTGGGATACAACAGATTAAATCTCACAAACCAGCTTCAGCCTTTTGTTACAGAAAAGCCTTTTCTGAAGTATCTCGGTAGATTTTGTAGGCCTCCGTAATAATCTAGCTCTGTGCCACTGCCTCTGTATTTGCTGCCTTCTTTGTGTCCCGTCACATGTCAACGTGGTATTGGCCAGGGTCACCACTTCTGGCCTGTCCACCACACCTCCTTTTCATGCAAGTCCATGTTTTAAGTACACTCTTTCCAAACTGCCCGTAAAAGCTGGCCTTTCCTTCGAGACCTCTCACCAAAGAACTATGCGGGAAGAAGAAAAAAACCCAGACAAACAACAAATGAAGCCATCATGTTGCAAATGTTTTGCTTTATTTCATGATTCTTCTGCAAACTGGACACTGCAGCAAGATCTTTGGGACTGGAACCGTCCTCTTAGTCTATAAAAGCTTCTTAAGCTTGTATTGTTGACAAGTAAATATCTACCTACCAGGGAGGATTTATCCTGAACTGTAGGACTTTTTTTAACTGTATTGCATCATATATTTTCCAGAAGGATAAAGAAACTTTTTTGTTAATTATTTGGTTTTTTTTTTAGTCTTGCATTCCTCAAGCAAAGTCACTTTTCAAAGCACAGAAGGCTAAAGGATTGTTAAGCTAAAGAAGCTTCATCTGAGTTCCATACAAACTAAATTATTATATTTCCAGATTTCCTCTTGCTTTGCTACAAGCCACAATGAGGAAAAAGTTGGGCTCCTTTGATGTGAAAAAAAGCAATATATCACTTCTCTGAAAGAACATTTCTCAGTCTCTCATGTGAAAAAGGATTAACACCTCCAACAAAGGTCCTGTAGATCACAGAACTAAGCAATACTGAACAGTATTCCTGAGGAGTGGAAAAACTGTATTTAAGCAAGAGATTGTTTGAACTGGCAAACAGAAGCTTTTTAATAGCTGAAGATCTAAGATAAAGGATTAAACCTTTCTGAAGTATCTGCACTTAAACAACTCTAAAGACAAGGAAGCGAGTTTAAATTCATGAAAGATGGTCTTTGTTTTCCTAAATGAACCATGTTCCTTAGTGTCAAAACAAAATCCATTCACAGCATTGTCAACTACATAAACTTCATGACAATACCGCTTATCTACCAACGTCTGACCTTGCTTGCTTTTTAAAACTTTTACTACTTCAAGCATTTGCCTTCTGCTTCCCTAACGTCCTAGTTGAGAACAACGTATCTTGCTCTTTTTAATGGGCACTTGTACAGTATGTTTAAGCAGAACATGTAAAGTAAGATGTTAGTTTTAAATGGCCACGTATGTCATTTTCCACCATGTTGCAAGTCAGACTTAGTACTTTATCTCTAATAAAACATCAGTGGGTTTATAGGAATTAAGTGGCTGAAGTGGCATTAAAGAGAATTTGCTGTTATCAGCTGCAGGAATGTGTGGTGATTAGTAGTTATTAGGCATCAGGAAAGGTGGGAATTTCTTACCTTATTTTTATCTTCAGAAGTTGGATATGAGGAAATTAGATGTCAGAATGCCATTAGAACTTCTCATATGTTTTGGGGTTTTTTTTTCTGTTTATTTGTAACAAAACTGCTGCTTAGCTTGCTAGCTTAAGAAGAAAATTACAGCATTTTTATCTCAAGCAGCAAACAGGTAACCTTCTGACCTTTTCAGTAAATCCTCAACTGAACCGCTGAAATTAGGGTGATTTAGCATTTTATGGCACAGAATAAAAATCTCTAGTTCTGTTTCCAAATAGTGTATCCTGAACACACATTTTATTAAGCTCTTGACTCATTCAGCCATGTGTATTTTGTAAAGTTCCTATGGTTATTGTTTTACAATAGCTGCTTCCAGAAGCATTGTAAGGGTTTCAATTAATCAGCTCTTTGTGTGCTTCAGACTATGCAAATTTATCACATCAGACCATTCAGCAGCTCATGGGAAAGCAGTGTACAAACTGTATTGTCTTCTAGCACCTCCTCTCATTTAGAGTGATGTTTTTAATAAGAAAACTAATCAAGTTTACTTATGCATTATTTATCTGTTAATTTTAATTCTGTTCTTTACCTCTTATGTCAAATGGGATGTAGCAAGTGATACGATAGATCAGTGAATGATTCAATATTGAACAAAGCTGATGTGATGCAGCACTTTTTTTCTTCTGAGCTTGTTTTATGCTTAGTTAGCCAACACAGTATATAATTAGAGAGTTTTCAAGCAGATGTACATTTTTGTTCAACCTTCCTAATTTTTGCAAATCTCTCTGTGGTTTGTGTACAATATATGGCACTGTGTTACAGCTACAACAACTCTTAATTATGTAACGTAGTATTGCTTCTCAGGAGCATTTCCAGATTCTGATAAATCTCAAATAGGCACCTTTCAAGTTAGTTTTAGCTCTTTTACCACCATATCATTAGAATAAGTAAACAAGCACATTTAGTAATGTGCTTCTTTTTATCTTGCTGATAGAAACTGGTATTAATGCTGCTTCTATTCACTTAGTCTCCTTTGCTCTCTAATGTCCCTCCTGCTGGCAGTAATTAGTTTTCTATATTAGGTTGTTTGGACTTATTTGATTTTTTTTTAAATTTTTTTCTTTTTTTTTTTCATTTGGCATGTGTGTATATAGAAGGCATCTTATCGTAGTCGGTGAAAAACTTTCCCATACTGTTGTGTTTTGTCCCTGCCCCCTCTGCACCGCCCCCCTTCCCCCTCTCTGCTGAACTGCTGTTTTACAAGTCTGTGTATGTTCCTGTTTGTCAGCAAACTGTAAAAGCAACCACTTAAAATACACCAACTCTGGAAACCCGAATTTCTCCTGATTTAGAAAAAGAAACTCATACATGACAAAAGTATAGGAGTGAGGGGATCTTTATGCTCCACCAGGGCCCTGTTGGAGGCACATGAGTCTTGAGATGCTGTCGGGATTGATGCAGATAGTGTGTGTGTGAGTATGGGGGCCATCATGCATAGTCAGTGGGCTGTCATTTATTGGCTGGCATACAATAGCATTGAAAAACACTGCCCATGGCTGGTTTAGACTTGCATGTTAAACCACTGTAGATGTGTGATTTAAGTTTATTCTAATTTCAACTGTTACCCTTGCATCCTTGGAAGCCATACTTCTTAATCTTTTTTTTTTTTTTTTTTTTTTTTGTGGAAGGATATCTTAAAATAGTATTTTTACTGTTTTTCCCTCTTAAGTGACATTATGAAATTGATACACAATTTTTTTTTTTCTAGAGTTTAATTTGGTTTTCCATTGAAAGAAATGAGGTGTAGCAAGCTGCTGGATGCTTTCTTGCTCAAACATACAACCCTCTTGTTAGTTGACATTAAAAAAAAATCTAGATTTTTTTTTTTACTCTGTCTGCAGCATTTTCTGGTTGTTAATGTTTGCTTATTCACGGCCACCACAGCATAGCATTTAGTCTGAGATTGCATTGCTAGATTTCAGATGCAGCATATAAAAGTTGTGAGTGGAAGGGAAGTGAATGAAACCAAATTATTTTGTATGTCTTGTATGAATGCTGGGGATCAATTTTCATGTGATGACTAAATCAGTAACAATTAGGAAATCTTAATAACCTGTAGTAAGAGCCACAGAGCACAGTTACTGACTAGTTTGTGTCCTATTTATGAATATTGTGTGGGGAATAGTTGGGCAGCTCCACTGTGAAATGCAGTTTATATTTGGACAGGACAACATTTGGAACTTGGGGCTGTCATAAATCCAGCCTCTTCTTTACTGTGTTATTAGCCAGTTGTGAGTGATAATTCCACTTACATGGATTAATTCACGTGGTCACTTTTTTTGTAGCAGCTCAGCAATGCAGAACCGTGAGGCTTGCCTTTCACTGCCCTGCTGCAAACCCAGGCTCAGCGATCGTGGCTGAAATAGAGTAGCAAATTCAGGAGTTTACAGTGCAGACCTGCAAGCATTAGTCTCTGAAAGGGCTTCTGAAGGCAAAGGACTGCAAAATCAAATCAAGTTGACATTCTGAAATGAACTGCAGTTACTTACTTTTAGAAGCAGTGTTGTATATGGGGAAGGTGTCTTTCAGCTTTTTTAACAGTTTTTTATGAGAAAGAATGAACTTTCTTAAAATATGGGGGAGCAAGAAGCTTCTCTCTGTCCTCTTCTCAAAGTACACATGGGCATGCTATAGATGTTTTATAAACTCAGCACTTCTTAAAACACAGAAGCTTACAATTGAGGTTTTAGCTTTCTCTTTTTTCGTTTTTCTTTTTGTTTCCCCCCTCCCAATAAACCAGCAACTTTATAAATGGCCTAGTGAGCTTCACATTGCCGGATTCTGTCTAAATATTTTGTTTTTAACTTCTAAGCTCATTATGCTGTCTTTGTGTTAACTTGTATTAAAATCTGTCAGCTATGACTGGTCTCATAACCACAGTCAGCGGACCAGAATAAGTTAATTATTTACTTGTGTCACTAGTGCTCTTCATCTAATGAAATGCACAGCTGTGTTAGATCTGCAGTTGGGTGTGTAGGTCCCATTGTTCTACAAGTCAGCGGAGGGTAGAAGCCGCGATGATGGAGAGCCCTCAGTTCTTTCTGCTGTTCTGCCTTTCTGTGTCGATTTCATGGATCTTTTATCATTCACTTTCACACAAAACAAACAACACAGTGGCTGTCTGCTATGGGAACCAGCTTGGCATATAAAAGGTTTTCAGAGCCTAAAGTAATTTTAAGTTAGCTAAGATTTAATTTTTGGCTTACAGGTGCCGCGAAGGGCCAGATGCAGCCTCGTGCTTTCTTAGAAGGCAATGCAAATCGGACAAAATGCGTGCGCCGTAATACATGTGTAATCAAGTAGTTATACATACAATTTTAGGATGAAAAAGACTGTGCACACAAGAGATAGTGGGTTGTGGGTTTGGGTTTTTTATCCATTTTCAGCAAATGATTGCTGCTTGGTGGGGAGGGGTAGAAGGATGTTATTGATTTATCATCATAGAACAATGAAAATCAGTTTCATGAAGTTGAAAAACTAAATGCAAACATATACACACACCCTTGCCCCAGACACTCCAATCCCTTTTTTTTTTTGTTTTTCCCTTTTCCCTCTGTTCCCTTCCCCCATACTTAACCATTCTCATGCTATTAACTACTGTCCCATACACCTATCCCTGTCTTGCTTGGACAGTGGAAGAGGAGCTCCCTCCTGAGCAGACGCCAATATCCCCCTGTGAACTGGCTGGTCGGAAGATGCCTTTTTAGGGATGTAACCAGCACCCTCAGTCTTCCAGAAGCCCCCTCTGCTCCAGGACCGTTCCCAAAGCGTGCTCTGGCAGTTGCAGCAGGCTGATCTCAAATAGCTTGCAGACTTTTTCATCTCTAAGGGCTTCTGGAAGAAATTGTCCAGCTGAAACAGTAGCTTTGCTTCAAAGGAGTATGGGCTTAAGCAGCTGCATTTTAGCACCTAAATTTGAATGTTAGATCTCTTGGTCATTTATAGCTGTAGTATTTTGATCTGCAGAATTCTCTGTAGAAACAGTTCTAAGGGTTGGAAGGAAAATTTTGCGATGTATGATGTGCTATTTTAAATGTGTTTTCATGTTTCTGTTTAATCTTTCCTAAATACTTTTTTAGAGTTTGAGGGCCCTTCTGTGTTTTACGTCCAATACTGGTGGAGACTTAAAAAAGCTTCCAAAACTTTGGAAGGTAACAGTTTGTGTTCATGGACTGGCAAAATATAAGCAGTCTGGGGAGTGGATTGTACTTTGTAATTCATCAATTCAGCAATCTTTGCTGAGGAAATGAATGCTACTTAAAAAAATCTTCAGGATATTTTTATGTTTTCTCCTACATATCTCCTCTCTGTCCCTATCAAAATCCTGACTTACTTTGTTTTTATTCAAAGCATTTAGCAAAGATACATATGACACACAAATTTCAAATTGATAATAATTTTGCATGTCTGAAGAGCTAATATAAGAAGCCCAATTTTTTTGATTGTTTGTTTGGGTTTTTTGCCTGTTTATTTGGTTTGGTGGGGTTTTTTGGGGGGGGGGGTGGTGGTGATTGTTTTTTTCAGGAAATTATAACATCAGCTTTAAAATTAGGTCTCCCTTGGTGTTCCATTCTGACTGATCAGAAGTTTCTTATTGCCTCTGAAAACTGTATCTAAGGCTTTCTTCCCTAATTTGCTAACTCACAAATCGCTGGGAGTATTATGTAAAGGTATGCTAATTTTGCCAGTCCTGTCACAAGGACCCTCTTCCAGCCTGCAGGTTGTGAGCACTGGTCATGGTAAAGAATTTGGGTAAAAAGTGATCCATGAGAAAGACAGGAGGAGGAAAACACTGAAGAAAATCTGGTGCTGAGCGTCAGCCCTGTTGGTGGTTTGCTGTTTGTGAATTGAAATGTTTTCTCTTCTGCAGGGGTGTGTGGACTGATTGTTCCTCAGGAAGACATGCCATTTTGTGATACAGGAATCTGTCCAGATATCATAATGAACCCTCACGGCTTCCCATCGCGGATGACGGTCAGTGCTTATGTTACAATTAAAGAGACGGTGTCTCCTGATAGGGAAAGTGAAGTAGATTAGCCAGAAGCAGCAAGCAAACAAATAAGTTTGAAACATGGTTTCACTGAGAATATTCTCCAGTTATCATGCCACATGCCTGCTCTCCTATAAGCAGTCAGCCCTCCATTTTGGATGTTTTGAAACAACCTGCTGTAAAAGCAGTAGGGATGTGGGATGTTTGTGCATGATTCTCACTTTGTTCTCGATCAAGCTTATAGGAAAGCAACTGAATACCTCACTTGCACCCTTTCCATTTAAAACTGTCTTGCCCTCCCTCTTCCATCCCTGTTACCTATGCTCACAAAGCTGGCTGTGAGGCAAAGGTTGGAGAGGAGATTCAATAATAGTTCTAGGCCTATATAACTTCTTACATTATGCACGCCTCCCTGGAACTGATGCAGGTCTTGCACCTGTGCTTCAGGGTCACACTAAATACCTCACAGTCTGGCCTTTATATGGGACCTCCACTAATTATTTCATACAGCCTCTGATCTTTTTTTCTTTGTTAGCTTCTTCCCTTGTGTTCCACCTGCCACACTGTAGTGTGTCAGTCTCTCAGGCTGTTTCCTAGAGCAGAAGGCCACACTGGATCCTGCTCATTTTCCAGGCAACGGGAAAAGATGCAGCTGCCTGACTCAGGACCGTAAAGGTGTTCCCAGACCCTGTGATGAGTCCCAGTTTCCCTTCTTCACACAGGAGTACTCCCTGTTCTTGGGCTTCTTCCACTCCTCCTGTTGCATGCAATAACCTCGGCTGCCATCTCGGACGCTTTGCCTGGCTAACTGATACTGTGACCGATCCAGCAATGTACCCATACTAGTGAGCAGGCTGTTAACTCTGCTTTTCTTTGCACAGGTAGGAAAGTTAATTGAACTCCTGGCTGGAAAGGCTGGGGTCCTCGATGGCAGATTTCACTATGGAACAGCTTTTGGAGGCAGTAAAGTTAAGGATGTCTGTGAAGATCTTATTCGCCATGGTTATAACTACCTAGGGAAGGACTACGTAACATCTGGTATCACTGGGTAAGAATCTGCTGTATAGATTTAGGTGTTTCAGGACAGTGGGGAAATCCTGTTGAGACACATCTGAAAAATCTTCTCATGCCTCAGAGCTCAGGAACTTCCTCTTATTTGCAAACCGCTCTGCAAAATGGAGGGAAGGGGTTGAAGAATGGTGTGGGATGTTTTTGGTGTGATTTTTTTTTTTTTCTTGAATTATATTGTGCTTCTTCCACATTTTAAGAATTACCAGTATTTGCGTGGCTGTAATGTGAATGGCCATTTTAGTACATTTGAAAGTTTCCCAACTTGTACTGCATGACAAAAAATGGTAAAATCAAGGTTTTCTTTCTGACAGATTGTAAGAAATATCAATCTCTGTTGACAACAAATCTTGTATATGCTTGGAATCAGATAAGCATTTTCATGTTGACTTTAATAGTACTGTAAAGTATGGATTTGGAGGCAGGTGTCTGTTCCTTGGGAATATTTTGTGTGCGCTCTTTTTTCTCTTTTTTTTTCTTCTCTCGATTACACGATGATTCAGGCTGGCATAATACTCTAATCTGCAAACTTCCTGCTGTGTTGATCAGACTGGCTTCTGAGACACAGAGTTCAAAGAACATAAGATAGTTTAGGAACAGGAAAAGGCCATATGGCTTCACATGTCTGCCCTTCCAAAATGTATCTTAATCCTACCTTCCTGTTATTTTTATTATCCTCCCAGACCCCTTCTTCTCAAGGAACTAGTTTATATCTCTTTTGTAAGGTGGCGTGGTTGTAATACTTTTTGTTTTAATTGCTTTTCCTACCAACTTATTCCATATGTTGTTTCTCTCTTTGTTTCAGAGAGATGATTTTGTTTTCCTTACTCACTCCATATTCCATAAGCTGCGTATCAAGTGTTCTGGTGCTTGAAACACTTTCTGTTGATACATCATCATAACTTTTAACAAAAATGACTAATCTTGTTTCCTAGGGAGAATAAAATCTGGCTCTAAAAATCCTCCTTCCTCAAACTTCAACTTTGTAGTACCCTAATGAGAGACTTTACTTTAGTCTACTGGTATTCTTCCAAGCAAATTTCACATGCTTAATCTACTTGTTACAAAGTTTGCAAATTCCAAATGTCTAGCTAAGTATTATTATTTTCCTCAATAGGCAGCTTTTCAAATAATACTGCATCATGTCAGTAATGACTCTGAATGGGAGGTGCAATAATGTTGTCTCCTTGATTTTACATTGCACAAACATTTTTTAAAAATAAATCAGTGGCAGTGCTGAGTTTGTGTTAAATCTGAAAGTTCTTAGTGCTGAAGGTGGTAGCTGGGAAATGACTGAGTGCTTTCAGCTGTTGCTTTCTGATATTGAGGCACTTATGCTCTCACATTTTGGGGGTGTTTTAAACATAAGAATCTTTAGCCATTTCTCCAGCTTGTAGAATGGAGTCACACCCTCTGTACTGCTTACAGATGTTCCCAAGCTTATGCAGCAGGTACCCGAACACAGTTCTCAAACAGCCCTTTTCCCTGCCTCGTCTGAGTGCCCAGTGGCAAGCAGGGTAGTGATTTTTGTCCTCTGGATACAGCTGCTGAGCAGTGCTGCTGGGGCAGCTGTGCTGCTGCAGAGCCACTCAGGGAGGGCTTTCACTGGTCTGGATGGGAAGACTGTCAAGCGCGTAGTGTGCCAGTGCTAAGCTGGCCTTGCAAATGCAAATTCCTTAAAGTGCTCCTAGAAGAATGATGTTTTGAGCATTTCTGCAGCATGGATTTGTTTACATAGATGCTTACCTTTTGTTTTGTGTGCGAGTGATGTAAAGTGAAGGAATGTAAATATGACTATCTTAAGTCACTCTTCAGGGTCTGACACGTTTACAGTCTTTGTCAGTTAGTGGTGATGCTATGGAAACACTCCTGCGCAGACAGAGGAGGGATTTAACTTGGTACAGCTGAGCCAGGCACCTGCAGCTCTAGCAGCATGTTTGCACAGCCTATGGCCAGACTTCGGGAGCTTGTTCCTCGCCAGGGGGGATGCAGCAGTATGTGGTATGGCTCTTGTGTTCAGAAGGGTTCCCTCTGGGGTTTGCAGACTGATTGGCCTGAAAGCCCAAACACATTTTTCTAGGACTCGTGATTACCAAATTGTTTCAAATGCCTCCTGTACACGACACTGTTGTATCTCTTACGGTAAGTATGTGCTAACTGTGAATATTGGTTTTCTTTTGTTTTTTTCATTCCTTCAGGGAACCTTTGGAAGCCTATATCTATTTTGGCCCTGTGTATTACCAGAAACTAAAGCACATGGTGTTGGATAAAATGCATGCAAGAGCTCGAGGACCCAGAGCGGTGCTCACCAGGTATTGTTACAGCCTAAGCACAAAAGTTCTTGTGTACATTCAGAAGTGTGTCCAGCTGAATGGTGGGTATAAACCAAAGGTTCTTTTCACCTTTTGATACTTGACACAAAATGCTGTTACCCATAATACACTCTTACAGGCTTTCACAGTAGACTGTGGCAAGAGGTTGGTCTGAATGTCCAGGTGTGCTCTATATGGTCCAAAACTCAGTTTGTTTCTCAGACTGCTGTTAGTGGTTGGTGAAAATGACATCTGCTGATCCACAGTGCACACTCTGGCCCTTTCCTGTCAGATTGCTCACATCACAGGTATTTTAGGGTTTGTTTTTTTTAATTTTTCTTTAATATTTGTACTTTTACAAAATTAGGTATGAGTAGAAGGAATACATTTCTTTTACTATTTCAGCATCTTTTGGTGTTCATCAGGCTAATATCGACGTGGGCCATGTCTTCACCTGTCAAGGCAAAGCGAGTTCATTGGCCCTAGTGTAGTATCAAACAAGCATTAGAATAATGTGCATCTCTGGTATACTGTACTTTGCCTTGCAGGCTCTTCCATTCAACTCTAACACTGAATTTAGAGTTGTATTTGCTGGTCCACAGTTACCACTCAATACCATGCAGAAGAATATCACTTTCACGATAATAAATTGCAAAAATTACAGAGATGCCAGCAGTTAAAGATATGTCCTCAGTTCCTTTGGTGTCATGATTGTGGCAGTAAGCCTGAACTTAGTTTTCTCTCCAACAAAAAGGTTGATTGCCATGTTGATGTCTTCTGGTGTCAAATTTTGAAGTTGAGCAGACGTACTCTGAGTGATAGGTAATGCAAGCCCTTGAGGTGGGCTTACGTTATCTGGACCTTGGGGAATTTGCAGCATCCTGCTTTCACCGGTGTTACCTTTTCTTCTTTAAAACCATCTCTGTGGCTGGTTGCACCTATGTTCTAAATTGCTGATATTCCTGGTTCACAAGAAGCAGTTTAGTGGCACAGGCTTTGTTTTAAGGAGACTTCTAGTGTATCATTTAGTTCACCTCTCTCCATCACAGTAGGATAATTTGCTAAATCTTGACAGAAAGGTAATTGCCAGCTGGTCTTGAACAAGTCTAGCAAAGATTAGTCTAGCACAGATTATTCCAAATGTCCCCTGCCAGCCTCTCTGGACTATCATGTGTGCCATTTATACCATGTGTATACCACCTGCTGCATGGTGGGACCTTCTTATGGCCAGTCCCTTCTGAGATGTAAGTGCAAAGTCCAATCTGTCCCACCCTTACTCTTCCCTATAACAAGCATGATTCATATTCTTTAATTCTTAATTGATTTTTATGCCCTCTTATGTGCTGAGTCACTTCTCTTGCCTTGGCTGACCACACAAGATAGCAAGTCTGTTTTCTTAATAGATGAAGCTTCTACCTGTTGATGTGCTAGTAGAGAATGGAAGGACAGGTCTCTGCTGTACCTGGTCTCTGCTGTACCTGATACAGAAGTATATTTTGCTTTTCATTGCATATTTCCTATGCCTTTGACTTTCCAATCTGATGCTGTCACTAGGACAAACTTAAGTTGTCTCACGTTTTCCATGGAAGTAAATACCAGTTGTTGAACTGGGAGAGAAATCATGAAAAGTTTTTATTAATTCTTGGTTGAACTTTTCCACCAACCATATTAAGAACAGCAAGTGTAGCACAATCATTACTTCCTACCACAGCTGCTTGCCTATATGAATGTGATATCCCCAGATAACAGGCTGTCTGCCCCATTTTTTGTTCTTCAGTGTATTGGAGCTTCACATGAAAATGAAAACTTGCTGTCTTAGCTACCAGTGCACACAGTTGGTTTACTGGAGCTGCTAGCATACTCAAATCCCTTGATCTGCTTTTGTATTGCATCCCCAACTTCTCAGCTGTTTAGAGCTATTGAATTTAAACCTAAATCCCAAGTCAAAGTAATGCTTACGTGTAAAGATGAAGGTGGTGTCATTTCCCCCACCCCTTCATTTTTTGGAATTCTTTGTTCCAGTCAGTAGCATCATAGCTTGTAGATAGGGCTCTTTATTTGACTTTCAGGAAAGCGAGTGGATGTTCAATTTATGCTGCCTCTGGACTAGTCTTTTAGGAATTTTCTTCTTTCTCCTCAACTAATTAAACTTTTGTTATTGCCATCGCCTCTGCTGAGACAGTCTGCTTTGCCAGCTTTCATACTCAACTATTGTTTTATGATCCATTGCACTTCCTGGAGAGTAGATTGCCTCTAACACTGTTTTTTGCTTTTAAAAGTAATCCCGTAACAGCTTCCAACACGGAATTTGGCTGTCACAGACTTGAAATGCATTTTATTATATATCAAATGTACCTGAACTGACAGGGCAAAGCTGTTATTTCCATCTGGAATAAAGCAGAAGACGAGTTTCCTTAACATCCCTGTTTCTAGATACTGTTCTAATTAAAACATGACTCTGTAGAACTGCAAAGCAACACTCTTTGTCGACACGGTCAAAAAACACCAGGATGTTGCCCTATGAATTGGTATTTGTTAAATGATATGCAATACTTATTTTATTTTGCCTTGAGTAGCTGCCAACTAATTTAAAACATGGTTCTATATATGGTGTTGCCTGGATACCCATCCCTGCTAAATCTTTTTGATAGATAAACTGCTTTTAGTTTTCCTTACAAGAGATCGATATAAGCTTTCTGCATGCATAGTTGTTTTGATGGACATTGTCAGAGCTGCCAGCTGCGTGTCTTTTGAACTTATCAGATATGCCAATTCCTATTATACTGCAAGGAAATAATGGGATGACACTGGTCAGGGCTCCTCTCTGTTCTCTGGGGCTGTGGGAGCACAGTATGCCCTCCTCCTTCTGGCAGTGGTTTTCTAGGTGATATCCCACTTCCTGGAGATCAGTGTTTCGGACAATGACTCCATTTTGAGTTTGCCACTGGTTTTGTGTAACAGACACAAGGGAGATCTGCTGAGATCTACAAGGCCTTGTACATGGGGATAGACTTATTTCCCCCCACTGGCCCATGAAACAAGGAACGATGCCATAAAGCTGAACCCACTGTTCTTCCAGAAAATGCAGAATTAGCACCAATAAATTCTTAATGTGCTTAAAAATGCTGAAGTTAATTGTTTTATGATTTCTGCTAAATACAGCAGTTAAATAGTATGAAGACCACTTGGCCTTATTTTTCTATTTAAAGAATCACTGCATTTTATTTAGCATTTAAGAATTTTAAGAACTTTTTAAAAAAAGTAATATGAAGTGTATCTCTCTTTAATTATATTCCCAGTCTTCTTTTAAAAGAGTCTGCTTTGCTTTCAGAATGTTATATTTAGAGTAAAGAATGGCAGTGTAGTTCCCAGGGCAACAGTTGCAGTGTACATGTGTATAGTGGGAAAAGGGGAAGCACGAATGCTTTATAAATACTGGTGTAACATTTTAAGCAACCTCTGGTATGAGGAATTTTAAAACTAATGTGAGCTGGAGGAAAAATCTGATAGGCTTAGGGAGCTTCAGATGGACTCTTTCCAAAGGCCAAATTTCAGTATTGTAATTTTTGGTACTTCAGTAAATTACTTTTTAGGGATGGAGGTTTTTCTTTGTTTTGGTTTTTTTATGAGGTCATTTTGACAGTGGGAGTGAAACACTTCGGAGCTTAAGACTCATACTGTTTTTTGTTTGTTGTTTTTTTTTAATGGGAATTCAGCTGTCTTAGAAACCTTCATCCTGAATCTGTTGGAAGACCCATGACATATCAACTCTTAAAGGGCTGGAATTGAGACCCCATCATTTTTCCAGAGGTTTTATCCTCCCTTTATTGGGGCTCACATTTAGAAAGCTATTTTGTCATTTTATACCGTGAAACAGCACCTCATGAAATTTTTGAAAGTAAGCTTGTATATTATTAACTAATATTATAGAAGTCAGTTGGTAAAAGGAAGTCAGCACCACTTCTAGCACCACAGCAAATGCCTGTACCTTTGGAGGCCCCAACTGCTTTTAAAATCTGCCTCTTGGGACTTGAGAACAGAACCTGCATTCAGCACAGGGTTAGTCCTTTAAAACAACGTCTGAACAGTGATGGTACCATCATCTGGGGAGGGGGCCTGGGGAGTTTAATCAGGATGTAAACAACTTCAATCCATTCTCCCAACAGTGGGAAAAATAGGTGGTTATATGAACAAAAAGCACCATTTGAATTACAAGCAGATTAGTTTTAAAGTGCCAGTGTGATCAGAGTAAGGGAAACTACTTCCCCAAAAAACCAAATCCAACTTGCATTTCTAGAAGATATTTTGGTCTGGTATTTAGGTATCTTTTCTTACACTTGTTACAAAGATTTTTAGGTGTTGAAGGCTTTTATAAATCCTTCTGTCTGTTGCAATAAGTTGGTGTGCTTAACAAATTTGATGGTTTGAAATAATATATACAAAATATGCTCCTAAAGTTCCAGATCAGATCTGTTATTGGATATTTTAGGTGGATTACAATGCTGCAGGTGTCAGGAGTAGCAGGTAAACATGGGGTCTCACTGAGCAGTGAGGCCTCTTATGTCTGACAGTAACATTGTTTTTTTAATTCCTTTTCTTTGCTGTCATGTTTCAGGGAATATGCTGAGATGGAAATGTTTAATAAAATGCTTGCAATACATTAGCACTTCAGGAATTTAAGATTGGTTTTGTTTCCTGGTTCACTCTAATATTTGCAGTTTAAGTACTACAGCATTGTGCTAGTACATGAGAGAAGACCTGATAATATACGACATTGAAGTGTGATAAAATGTTAGAAGTTGTTTGTTGTTCGACTGTGTCAACAACAAAAAAAATGCCTTAAACAGTCATAATGTTAAATAATATATTGTACTTTGCCCTTTTACGTCAAAATCTTTAGCATATACTTACATTGCTTTGTTAAAACTTTGCTATAGCACCATGAGGACAGGAAGTCTTCCTGGACCAAAAAATCAGTTTGGTGTTGAGGAAATAGAAAACCAGAAAGCTATGCAATATGAAAATTAGCCTATTAACCATCCAACATGAAAAAACTAACCTAGATGGATGTTAATTTTTAAAAAAGAAAAGTAAGATATCAATAATAAGTTAGTAATATGCATACTACTTGTTTGCTGCTTTGGTTTGGTATGCTCTACCAGATCAAAAATGCCTTTATTTTAAGGATTTAGTCTTAGCTGTAGTTCAGCTGAAACATTAGTTTGATAATTCATTCATTATCTGCTGAATATTGTTTCATTTAGTTATCTACAAACTATAACGTATGTCTCATCAAAAAAAGAGTACCAAATCTGTGTCCAGATTGTTTTGGATACTCTTTGGTCTCTTTTTGTTTTCACTCAATGCCATTCTGTGAGGTAGAGAGTTGTGGCCTGACACTGCAGTTGCCACTTGTAGAACTACATCATATCACTAGGGCAGGAGCAAAGATGAATTGCTTCAACATCTGCAAGATTAGCAGCTCTGGTTTGTAGAACGTGGTTGTCCATTGAACCTGTTCCATCTGAAGCCAGGCATTCCTAGAGTTGCAGGATGTATGTTCTGGAACACGTATAACATCTTTTCAAATATTTGTTTCAAAGGCAACCCACTGAAGGTCGATCCCGTGATGGTGGTTTACGTCTTGGGGAGATGGAACGGGATTGTTTGATAGGTTATGGAGCCAGCATGCTTTTATTGGAGAGGCTGATGATTTCAAGTGATGCCTTTGAAGTGGATGTTTGTGGACAGTGTGGCTTGCTGGGGTACTCTGGCTGGTAAGTTTGTCTACCTGTAATGCTTTTTGTAAATCGTGGTGTCCCCTCCTTACTTTGTGCATGTGACACGTTCTGTATTTGCAAAAAACCCCGTGGCTTCAGGTGCATAAGGCAAAGTGGTATGGAATAAATGTGCTTCCATGTAACAGGACGTTGCCTGTGGTTATAGTGCTTCCTGATTAACAGTCCCGTGCACCTTAATCAAAACCAGAGTCAGTGTTCAAAATTGATATTTGGAAAATCGGTGACAGAGGATGCTTTGTTGTTACGGTCTGATTGAAGTCAGGAGTAAAGTGAGTGTGTAGTCAATGGGCCAGGGGTGTCTCCTGTTGTGAGAGCACAGGCATTGCCTTCCACAGCCAGCTGTGCTCGTGGCAAAGGTTACCTTGGCTCTGTTCGCTCCCTTCCTTCCCACACTTGCAAGGGATTAGCAATCACCCAATCCTGCATATCATCTCTTTTTTGAAAAGGGGAAAATAGCTGTGTCAGTGTACTTCACTCTTCTGACCTCGGGAATGAGGTCACTAGCTAGGCTGGTCACAGATCCTCCTCGTACAATCACATGTTGAACCTCACAAGGCTGAAGAGAAAGAATGGGCACAGAAGAATGGGAGAAGAAAGCAGCATCTCCTGCTTTATTGTTCTCTAGATATGGAGTTCATTTGCTTTCTTGGAGTATGCCCCTCCTAAGCGCCTTTTGCGTTGTAGTCTTGTAAAACAAGAAGCTTCTCTTCAACGCATCAGAAAAATGTACAGAGAGGCAAGCAACTGTCTGGTTGGAAACTCAGCTGCCTTCTGCCCTGTCCCTGAGAAACTTATCTCTAGAGCAGCTAACAGTCTCACTGTCTTACTCTAGCTCCTAAGCCAGTACTGAATTTATCTTCTGCAAACAAACTGGTTTTCCATGAAGGGAAAGCATGAAACTGAATGTCAAAACTGTGTGAAGTTCACCCTGTGTAACACTAGGGGCTTTGCCCTAACCTTCTCTACTGTAATTTTTTGATGCTAGATTTAAAGTAGCCCTGTAGCATGCTGGAAATACAGCACCATTATTAGAGGACGGGGAAACTTCTTTTTATGTTCTTCGGAGGTGAGGAAAATGTTTTTTCTTTAGTTTGGTTTTGTTTTAGCCAGCCAGACAAACAGACTTTTGAGACCAATAGGAATTGATGACATACAATGTTCTTACAAGCTTTGTGAAAGCAGGTGACCTGGAATCTCATGGCTAAGGGAGGAAAAAACAAATGGTGCGAGTTCAAGTTACAGGCTACTCTAGTATATGTCAGGGGAAGATGAGGAGTTGGAAGGAGGAGGAGAAAGATTCATTTCTAAATATCTCAAAAGCACATTGTTGGGAAGTTGCCACATCTAGGATATCAGTATTGATCTATTGGGAGAGGCAGGAAATTAGACTTGATTCACTTCAGTGCTTCGAGAGTGATTTTTTTTCATGATACAATGAAGTAGGAAAGTAAGGTGTGTTCTCAGTTAGTAGATGTGTAAAAGTGACAGCTACCATTTCTACCCTTGGTCAGACCTTTCTTCTGCCTGTGGCTTCTGGACAGAAACCAAGTAGCACATTTGTCTGCTAACAGCAGCAGCAGTAGTTCTGCTCCTTGTGAAGCAGAAGTTCAGAGGTAGGTAAACACATGTGAAATCCAGAGGAGAGACAAGGCCTCCCCTGTGCATCCTGTTGTGGTTAGTTATTTTTGGTTTGGCATTGTCCTACTGGCTTTTGTGCGGTAAGTGTTTTTGAGAGCCATGTGTTTCTTGAGTGTGTGTACACTGTAAGTTAACAAGCGAGCCCCTTTTTCTGATCCAGGTGCCTTAAAACAACAGTTGAAGGAAGTTGTCTGAAGGGAAGGGCATGCCATAAGTCAAAGCAACCAACCAGTTCCAACTCTGTAAAGCACTACCTTAAAAAAACTCACATGCAGATCTAGCTCAGTTATTTTTTGTACAAGAGCTTGACTTTCAGAGAAGTTCTTGAAGATTTTCAAAGGCCACAAGAAGTGAGGACACCTTAAAGAAAGTTAATTTGTACGTTAGAAATAATACTACATTTTATTTTTAAGTTGTTGTTAATATATTTCATATTTCTAAGTTTGTAACAAAATTTAGTAACTCTTCTTAAATAACTGTGAAAAAAACTACTCTCTCGGACAGAGCCAGACATTCTTGCAATATGATTCTGTGAAAAGCTGTCTGTTGTGTGAGAGTAATCAGAAGAGGTAGTTTCTACTAAATGACACCCTGTGTCTACCAGCAGCTGAAGCAAGTGGCCCTATAATGAGCATCACAGTAGAGACCAGATCATTAAGAGAAACTTCAAATGGGTATTTTCAGTGATTCTGGCATTAACAAGACATTTCTGCAAAGAACATTTTGGAAACACAATTTGGTGGCTAGCATTAAGGGCACTTGTCTTCCAAGGAAGATGAGCCCTTCCTCCCAGACAAGGACTAGCCACTGGCTATGTTTTCCTGCAAGATGATAAGAGCAAATCAGCGTTTCCTGAACTGGTACTTCTGCAGGGGCAGGACTCCACTGAATGCCATGAGCAGAATTTAGTCCTTTTTTTGTTGATGAGAAATTATTCTGATCCCTAGAGTCTGAGCATTTTAAAATTTTTGTTTCTGGTTCAGAGTCAGCCTTGGCACAGTTGCTTTTTCCTGTCCAGTTTAGTAGCAATTCTAGTACCGAATGGTCTTTCATGTACTTCAGTTTTTGTGATCTCTGTTTGACAGAGCTTTGTGCTTACTACACCTTAACCTTTTTGGGTGATCCCCATCCAAGTACAAAGCAGGCCCAGACTGGTGTAGATTTGAGCCTGGGTGTAGTGAGTAGTCCCTGCTCCTCAGTCTCTAGTAATCAGACACCAGACATCTGCTCATAGCAGAAAGGTTGTGCCTCATCAGGCTCCTGGGGCTTTCAAGGCTCCTTCTGTTGAGAGCAATTGCTTGCTACGTTACCGTCAGAAAATGGCTTCTGTTTAGGTGACTTCCTACTACCATAAAAAGGTACCTGTCCCTATAAATTTGGACTAGGGGAGTAGTTATAAACCTGCAATTGAGGTCTATTCTGTTTTAAAGGCATGATAGCTGTAACATTTCCCCTATGGCAGAAGTGTCTACAGAAGAATCCTATTCCAGGGAAACTCTTACTTCAGTCTGTTACCTTCTACCTGCTCATGGTCACATTTAGACAAAGCCCAGGCAATTACTTGGAATAAGTGAAGCTTCATTCCTCATTGTGAACTGCAGAAATGTAATTAAGGCTTCTGTGCCATTGATTGAAAACTTTCTTGGTTTTAAAAAAGAAATAGCCCAAGTGTGGAGCATGTGGAGGTCAAGGCAACCACAGGCGGTTTTTTTGAAAATAACCATCTTTTTTGACATACTCTTTTTAAGTATGCCTGTAAAAGGAAAGTGGAAGAGTCTGAAAAAATACCTGAAAGACTAATGCCAACCCTCATAACCAAGAACCTTTATTAACACTAACCAACTTTATTGGACCTGTCCCCTCTGACTTCCACATGCTTTAGGTCAAGTTTACTGGTAACAGAAGCAAGTGACTAAGCAGTGGCTTTATTGTTGATGTTGACTCTCAGCCTCATTCTGTACCACAGAAGCATGTAGGAATTTTGCTAATTCTTCCCTAACTGGACCTTCAGACTGTTATGACTTTATGTCAGAAATAGAATTTTGAAACACAGAAGCAAAAAAAAAAGCTTTTTTAGACCATTAGGAAGTGTTCTGTGTTCCCAGAGGCCTGGCTTTCTCAACTTTCCAAAACCAGAAGATGCAATATACAGGAGAATGAAGAAATAGGGAGGTTGGAAAAGATTTTTAATTTTCCTTGTGTGTACGCAAATAATTTAAACAGTTGCTACCACCACTGAATTTGAGTCAAGACACTGGAAAGAAAGCTGAGTGACCAGCCTATATATTCCTTATATGGTCAATGTATATCTATATGACCAAAAAAAAATAAAAAAAAATCCCTTTCCCCCAGAATTTCAAGATCATAATTTGAGTAAAGAACGCAAAGAATATTTGTTAAAGCAGTTCTACTGGTTTCCCATCTTGACTAAAGTTTTGGCTGTTCGCCCAGAGAGATGTAAGGCAAGAGATGCCTTTTTATCTGGCATATGAACTGATTTGAGATGTTACAGGGTAAAATTGCCTGTAAGATGAAAAAAAAAAAAGAAAGAAAAAAAAAAAAGTGTGAACCTTCTTTCTTCCTGCCTCTTGGTTTGTTTGTTTTTTTGACATATATGTAAGACAGAAACTGGAACATTAACCATGTTTTCAGAAATGCTTCGCTTCGTTCACGTCCTTTCTCTCATTACACAGTCCTGAATTTGTGTTCTGCTAGTGGTGAAGAAGTAGAAGTCATCTGTCCTGTTAGCTACTGGGCATTGTGATTCTCCTTCAAGAAAAGCACAGGTTTAACATTAAGCTCCTCTTGACTTCAGTCAGATTATTTAAGGGCTTAAAGTTATGACATAAGTGCTAAAATGTTTCTCAAGCACTTGGCTCTTTCTAGGACTGAGCCCAGTGTTTAAGTGGAGGTGGACAGAGAAACCAGGGGATAGTGGCAACTATTGTTTCCTGGAGAGCTTCATTTATGCACCAACTCTGACGTTCTTGTTGTTTGTTTCCTTAGGTGCCACTACTGCAAATCATCGTGTCATGTGTCTTCTCTGCGCATACCCTATGCCTGTAAACTCTTATTCCAAGAACTGCAGTCAATGAACATCATACCTAGGCTAAAACTAGCCAAGTACAATGAATGAACAAGATGGAAAAGATGGAAAGAAGTACTTTACAGAAATTGAAATCCAGCATATGTAACTGAAGATTTTTTAATATTTTTTTTTTTTTGTGAACAGGAGTAACTTTAAAACCTGAGTGGGTAGAAGGGAGGTGCAAGACAATGCAAGGAACCTTTCTGACATATCCTACCTGTTTTTAAGTTAGCACCCTGTCCACAGAGTATGGTAGGAGCAGTTCTGAAAGCCGTGATTAATCTGAGTGAACAGGATATGTTGGAATTGTGGAATAAGGCCGTGATTCAGCAAAGCATTTGCATCACTTCAAACAACTCAATGCTTGGGTTTGAAAAGCACTTTGCTGGACTAGGACGTAAGCTGAGCTAAATGCACATCTTATTCATAGACGTTAAAAATGTTTTCCAGAGCAGTGTAATATGAAAGACCAATAAATGTTTTAAATAATACTGCCTGAATATGTGTTGATGGTTGTGTAAGGATGGCAAAGCCTTTATATAATGCCTAAACCATTTTCCTATTCCTAAAGCATTTTGTTAAAGCATTAAAATTTTGTTAAGTAGTGTCAGGCTTAGAGAAATATACTACTTTCTCAAGAACTTGAAATCAGATGTTTTGAGTGGAATTTCAATATGCAGGTGCATTTGTGTGCAAGTAGTGGTGTGATCACACAATCTGCTTTCAGCTTTCCATGAAGTTCAACAGAGGTCACTGCATATGCAGCAAGTGCATGATACAGCTTAGAGAAATCCATTCAATTCCTGCTGGGTTTAGTAGATTTATTAATACCCTGGCCCAAAGCCCTGAAGAGGTGAGCTGCAAACACTGGGTACTGATGTATGCTGTCCTAGGACTTCAGAAGTTTGTTTGAGTGTAGCTAAAACTTGTTTTAAGAACAAAACCAGAAGTATGAAGAACAACAAATCACCTACTGACAGTGAAACAGGTTTGAATGATCTAAAATGATTTAGAAAGGCAACAGATGAATTTTTTTAATGAGATCTACGGCCTTGGATGAAAGCAGTGGATGAGCTAGGAGTCAGTATCCTAAACTCACCTTACCCCGCAAAGCATCTGGTTAACTTTTTAAGCAAAGGAGTTAGTCCCACTGAAGTTGAGATGAAGTTCTGCGCGTGTTCAGGTGGTTCAGGAAAGGCAGCGCTCGGTATCAGTGAGGATGCAGAACACTGCCTGTGATCTGGAAGTCCTGAGATGCTCCTTGGCTCCTCATATGGCTGAATTGTGCCTGTGGATGTTGCCACTTCTTGCAGTCATGTTGCTGCTGTGCTCTTAGCTGCTTAAGAAGCACGGATGAGTATCAGCCTGAGTAGGTTTGCTTTTTAATCCTCCACCAGAATGCTTAAACTAGTAGTTTTGTATCTGGGCTTACAAATTAAGTCTGAGGGGATACATTTTACTTAGTGCTTCAGACTGGAGGAAGAGGTTAACCAAAAGCCCCAGCTAAATGAAGGACCTTTGCTTTGCTCCCTGAGCTTGCCAAGCTGAGCTCGGGCGCACCAGCAGAGGGAGTGAGCCTCAAAGGCTACAGCCTGCTGGGGAGGAGGGCTCTACCTGCATTAAGGAAACTACACCGAGGAGAAGGTGTTCTTCCTAGCTAGTTCTCTCCTAAGTGATCTCCTAGGTTAGACAGAGCCACAGGACATTAAAGGCTAAGGGATTTGTACAATTCCAGCTGTGGAAATTTAAGCAGACATTGCAGGGATGGCGGAGGAACAAAGCACTGTGCTCATGAGTGACTCTGAGATAGCAGGTCTGTGTGCAGCCCTGAGCGGTGACCTTGCAGCGAGTTCACCTAAAGCTGATAAAAGGGTGCAGGTGAAAGGTCTTGTGAGGGTGAAGGAAATCCTCTGCAGTAGCTGAAGCTTAGGAAGAAAGGGGCAGCCTTAGCAATGATGGATCCAGCGGAACACACAAAGTGTCTGGTAGCAAGTGAGGGTCACCCACTAACCAGTGATTCTGGTGATACCTACGTCAGTTCCATTGATGCATCATTGCTGTCTAACATAAACCTGTGCATACATGGGAGGCTTATTGTGGTGCAGATTGGAGTTGAAACTCTGATTTTTATTTTATTTTATTATCTTTTTATTAATTTTTTTCTTTCTGCCTCTCTTTAAGAGGCTACCTGTGTCCCACTGTAATAGACACCTGCAAGTAATCTCTTGGTACTGGAATAAGTGTTACAAAACCAGCAGCAGAAACGGAACAAACAGGTATGGGTTCCTGGAATATGGTGGGTCAAAGTGGCAATTCAAGGAAGGAATCCTACTGCAGCCAGGTAAAACTGTGATTCGTGGACTGATGAGGTAAACCACATTCTCAAAACCCCAGAGCTGTCACACTACTTTCCTCTGGTGAGACTCATTTTTGCAGCCCTTTGAATTATCTTCCTAGCCAGCCTCCCCTCCCCCCTCTTTTTTTTTTATACAGTGAATGCCTTCACAAAGAGGTCTTATGTCAGCTGACAGCTGTACTGCTGTAACTAGACTGGCCCAAATCAACCCTGCAGTGACTCTGTCTGATTGCTGAAAGAGATACAATATTCTGAACAACACTCAACACAATCTTAAGGCGTTAGCACAAGGAGCTGTGGCTAGAAAACTACCATAAATGTTTCATTCCATTGCAATTTCTTTATCTCTTGTATTTAGTGTCCAGGAGAGGCTTTCTGGAAATACTGCTCAACATGAAGGTCACTAGCACTGGCCTCAGCTGAAATGCTGAATGCAGTCCACTTTCTGAGATAAAGCTAAAGGTGTGCGCTGCTGTTAGATACCTAACTCCATATAGTATGTTCGAGTTGCCATTTACTTTGCAGATAATGCTATTAAAAGGTAGAGACCATTACAGGACTAGAATTCAATGATCATGTCTATCATTTCACTGCAAAGCAAAGACATTAATTAAAAGCTACCCCCTTCAAACACTACACGTGCTCAGCTCTACTATTATTTTGTGAGCATCTGAGCCAGGGATGGGCTGCAGGATGCTATGGGGTAGAGCAAAGCAGAGGACTTTTAGCCAATTCTGTAACTGTGGGCAAGGTAGGTCACTTGTTCAGAGTTCAGAAACCCAGTTTTGCTTCAACACTTACATAACAATTTTTTTTGGTGTGGTTTGTTTGTTTTGTTGGTTTTGGTTTTTTTAAAGGTGTTTCCAAACATAGAAACTTGAAAAACAAACTATAAAGAAAAATGAAAAGAGAATGGGCAATTTTGGCATCCAAAGAGGATAGAATACGACATATAAGCATGTTGAGATTTAACAGCTTTAAGATGTGGAAAGTAAAGGGTAAACCTGAGCACAGTTAGGTTTGTTTGTAATGTCCATATCCCGTTATGAGTTTTGCTTATAACAAAGCTTCAATGTGCAGCAAAGAGATCTTTTAATTCTTTGGACTCCTTACTTGTTGCTTATAAAAGGAGGAAAAACAATTGAAAACATAGACCCATGATGATGAGAAATTACCATATCTCCTTTTTCAGGTTTTCTGATGGTGAATAGAAAAATATCTGGGGTTTATAGCAAAACGGGAGTATGTCATAATGAAAAGCCTAAAAACACTGAAGAACATTTCATCAACTAGTGATAACAAATAGCAAATCAATGAATACTGCCATGCATCTGAAAATAGGCTTGCGAGCCCTGCTCAGAACACACCAGTAAAGCCTGATGGTAAGAATAACTGGTGTCATGCAGCTGTAAAACCAAACTAGAGGGGCAGGAAACATGTCTACTTCCTCTGTCTTGAGACTCTTGAGGGCTGGGACAGCCCTAGTGTGAGGAAGCACAAGCCCTGAAGCACAAGACCGTACCTGGCTTGCAGCCCACTCACAGGAGCAGAGTGGGCAGTCCAGGACCTCCTCAGCCGTGCCCCAGCACAGGCATCTCTGGGCCGTGGCACAGAGCTGGCCCCTCCAGCCGGCCTCTTCTCCGGTTGGAGCTGGGGATTGTTTTACAGCCCATTGCCAATTCAGTGGGGCCATGGGGCACTTGATGAATTCCCTCCTCCTAAGAGGACGTGACTTGCCCAGGGCCACATCGAGACCGTGCCAGAACTGGGATCAGGACTCTGCAGTCCCCAGGTGCCAGACACGTGCTTGCCTTAAAACCGAGCACTTCATCAAACCGTAAAATCCAGCCAGATGGTGACTCTTTGCTATTATCTGGACCAGTGCTGGGAGGCTTAACGTGTGCAAGGCACGGTGAAGATCTGGATTCCAGTCTCTGTGTCTAGGGCTCAGAAGCCCAGAAAATGGATCCATGTTTTTGAGCTAAATGCTGCTAGAAACTTGAGTGTGTTTGAACCCAAATTCTGACTGGTCTGTCCTTGTGAAATATTTCCATCTCAGTCTGGACCCACCAGTTTCAATGGGGGAAGTTCTTTCTTTGGGGAGGGGTAGAGAGGCACAGGAGTAAGGACTGAGGACTTTGTCAACCTTACTCTGCCCTGTGTACATGGCTCCAGCCAGACTCTGTTCTTCCAGGTAGTAGAGGCTGCATGAAGTGGCCAGCGGATCCGTTTTGCCTCTCAGCAATCATTTAAGAACTCACTGTATGGACCCAGGAGGCAAATGCACCTTCCCTGCCTTCAATATGTATGAACATATGTCCTGGAACACCAGAACTCTCAGTGAAACTCTTCAAACTCAGGTCAGAGCCAACACAGATATTTTTTTTTTTGCAGATGGAATTTTTAAAACGCAGTTTATGTGGTTTTATTCCTGTTTCAAAGTCACCAGCAAAGATTTCTGTTGGCTACCCTGTGAATAGACTTGGGCCCTTGTTCCATTTTCTGAAAAATCCTAAGCTTGTGAGCAGCCCGTCACTCTTTGCATCTTGCTGCTGGGGGAAAAGAATGCAAACAACTATAGATTTCTCATAATTACAGTTACCCCTTTATTTGTGTATTTCCTGAGGCAGGTACCTCTGAGGTGGTTCCAATGACCACGTATTTTTTTCCAACAGCTTCATTATGCATGTCTTTGTCCCCTCCTCCCAGTCAGTATATAAACAGCATGTTAGTTCCAAATCAAAAGCAACTCCCTGCTGCTAACTGCAACGGAGCCTTTGTTTCTCGTTAGCATGAGTTTTGGGGAGCTACTTGACCTATGCATGTGCTTTACCATTCCAGACGGTGCACGGTAGTTATTGTTCCACTCAGACTTAACAACAAAACATTATAAACAGAAAAATAAAAAGTAAGAAATCAGTGTGCTAAACAGTAAAGGTCTAATTTCTTGCTAAAATTATGTTCTAATATTGGAAATGTTTTTCCCTTGAACTCCTAGTGAATTGGAAACTTTAATCAAGCCTCACCCTGCCAGTCAGAGACAGGCACTGAAGGTAATTCTCTGTGCTCCAGGCAGATCAAAAGAAACTCATTATCAGTCGGTCATCTAAAAGGATATGACAGCTTCACATCCAGTTGTTCAGCAGTTCAGATACAGTCTGGAATGGATCTTTTCTGTGTCTGTTGTCTATAATAGCTTTTAGGGCTGGCTCTTCTTCCAACACACAGTACAAATCCTCTGGTAACTAGTACCAGCCACACACAACAAAAACCAGCTAAATCTGGTGTAAGCTCAGAAATCGATGACTGCTTGCCCTTTTCTCATATTCAAGTCAGCAAGAGTCTCCCAGGCTGAGTGTTCAGGGCCGCCGGCCTGGGGGCAGGGGTTCTTCTAGACTCCTGTGGACACTGACAGTACTCAGAAGAGTGAATTCCCTTCCTCCAGGCAGACTGAAGATGACCACTTTTCACTGATCAGCTTTCACTGATCAAACAAGAGGGTTTTACTGATCTGGTTTGACAATGCTGGCACTGCATTTCTCCATGAACCTGAGAACTGGAGCTGAGCAAAATTCCTTTCGCAAGCATTAATAAGAGAAGATCATTTAAGGCTTGACCTATGCTCATCTTCAACAAAACCTGGCTTCAGACATGTCTAGAGTTACAGCAAGCCAGATGCAATTCATGTTACTTTTCTTTCAAACTAAAAAGAAGGTACCCCCTGCCCGGTGCATGTGTAATCCATCATTTGCATGCCTCAGCTCTTCTGCTCCTTTTCTCCCAGATACCTGCATATGTGCCTGCCCTCACCACTTTCTCCCAGTGCTTGTGTCAATTAAAGTCTTTTGAAGGAATCGGTGCACATGTTTACCTAGGCAGCCTTTTGATGTTCCTCTTCCCATTCCTGCATCTGTCAGCATCACGCTCCCCAAGCACAGACACAGCCTTGATTCCAGAAGACATCTGTCAGCTTACTCCATATCCTGTCCTTCACCTATACGTATAGCTTCCTCAGGGGTGTTAATGTATGTAAAATAAAGTTAACATTTCCTGTTCTGATAATAAAGATGAGTAAGTGGGAAAGGGAAGGCCATACAGAAATAAGATCCTTCTCTGTTTCTTCCATGGGATTGACCCACTAGTTGAAGACAGAAGAAATGGAGGAACAGATCTGGGAAGGAGGGTGGACAGAAATGTGTGTTCATTCTGAGTGGAAGAGGTAAGTAAGAAAATGTGGAACCACTTACAGGCTGTAGCCACTGCTAAAATAATGAAGTGTCACTGTGTGTTTGGCTGCTGCCAGCAATCTTACAGTCTGCGCAGAGATACGTTGGATCCAAAAGGATCCCCTCAGTTGCTGAACTCTGGTATTGCAGACAGACGTTTTACATGACTCCTTTCATAAGCCATTAAAGCTCGTTCCTAAAACTAATGCAGGTTCTTGTCCTTGACAGTCTATGGGAAAACTTCTCAGAACTTGAGGCTAAAGTTGCCTTGGATATTCTAGCTAAATTAGTAGATAACAAATTATACTTTTTTGTTCCTGTGCCAACAGTTTTCTTGTGTTGAAAAAGCTCTGCTTGGTGTTTGCCCCCACAGTATTTATGTTAAAGTCTTGTACTGATGTTTAGAGCCTAGTACCAGCATAAGGAGGTTTTCAAGACAAGAAGAAGTTTGCATGGTTGCAGCCTATTGGCACAATTGACTGCAGAGTGGAAGACAGTTGTAGAAATATGTTTTTGAAAGAGCTCAAGTTATCTGGGTGGTAAGTTGATACAAGCTGTCATACTTCCCACTCTGCATCTGCTTTGCCTCTGCATCAGTCAGTCACCTAAAGGGCTATGACAGCTTCACGTCCAGTTGTTTGGCAGTGTAGATGCAGTCTCGATTGTGTTTTCTGTTTCCATGATGACCCCACTCTTCTGTCCATGCACCAGCACAATTGTATGCTTTCTTGAATAAAGCTGTTGTTCCTTTCACAATAGCAGCAGAGTCCCTCTCCGCTAAAAATACATCACCTGATGCAGTGTAGGGTTGTACTATTTATTTTATGGCTTGTAAATGTTCTGCATAGGCAAGAACCTGGAATGAGAATTCCCAGTTGTATATTTTTGGCATCCTTGCTGAGACCTGCCCTTTACTCTGTATCAAATCAAATCAAATCCTGCAGCTTACGTGTGAAAAAAAAGCTATTGACTTCCAGTGCTTCCATCCATAAACTGCCAACCTGCAGCACAGAAGGACATGTTCCATGCTTTTAGAAAAATAAAGTACTTAAGTGTCATGTGATATACCCAGAAGCACAAGATGCTTTACAAAAAGGTAAGCAAAACCCAAACAAGTAATGACAACTGAGCTGCAGAAGTACAAGGGGGAGGTCTGACCCACTGAGGGGGGGGTGAGGTCAGCAGGAAGACAACAACATTGACATACTCCATAAGAATGTGGGGACAGGCACTGATCTGGAGACGCAGGGAGTAAGCAGATTGCAACAAGGACCTCTGGTCTAACGAAAGTGCTCATGGTGATCCTGCCCATGCAGCATCATCTCTAGAGAATGTACATCTTTGCATGATATCAAAGAAGAGACCAAACCTCTAGACACCCAGGCTGCACCAAGTCCATCCTCCTCACCCTCCTAGAAAGAACATATCCCTACATTCACACATCCTGTAATTTTATTTTGCCCGTTTCCAGGACATCAACAACATGGAAGCAGCTCCTGAAGCTTTAAACTGCTGAAGACCAAGTTCCTCAAGCTCAGAGTGCCTGGATGGAGACCCAGCAGCTGTCACTGTAGAGACCTCACACCTCCAGAAGTCAGGCCCTTGCCCACTGCTTCCCTCCCTACTGCAGCATGGTGTGGGAACATAGCTTGCCCGGGAGTGCGGGCGAGTGCCCGTGGGCTCACATTTGCCCGGGGCTGGGAGCATCAGCCTCCTCGCTGGTCTGCCGAGGGCAGTAACCACCCGCAGGGCCTGGCCACAGCTGGAAGCCATTTGGGCACCAGGTGACCTCCCTGCTTACAGACAGTTCAGCATTTCCTATTTTTTTAAGCTCATGCTGGTTTCAGAGTCCCTCGGGGACAAGTATCCCGAAAAGGGCCGGCAGGTCCCAACGGCCCCTCAGGGCTCGAACACCTCGTGATAAAACTGTCGGGGAAAAGGAAAAAATTAGAAAGTGGGGGAAATTACCTCGGTTTAGTGGTGGTGATCAAAAATATCCCCACACATACACACACACCAAGGCGCCCAGAGGCGTTCGACGGCGGGCCTGAGCCCGTCCCCCTCCCCGACGGAACGACAGTGCCCATCCCGCTGACATCTGGGGACCAGGCGGGTCGGTGTCCCCCCCAGGCCGTCCCGTCGCGGGGCAGCCATCTGGGGGAGGCCAGCGGAGCCGCGGGAGGTAAGGAGCGAGTGAATTTCTGGCGGAGACTGCCGGCCGCAGGAGCCTCGGGCCGCACCGTCGAGGTGGCGGGCGGCGGCCACCGGTCCGGCCGCACCCGCCCCGTCGGGGCCCCGGTGCGGAGGCAGCGGGAGCAGAGCCAGCCCTGCAGCGCACGGGCGGTGGAGGGAAGGGGGTGATGGGACTTCCCCGGTGGGAAAAGCACAGCTCTTGCTTTGAGTGGGAGTTGTTTTTTGGTGGGGTGGGGGGTAGAGGGAGAAGTGTCAAACTCCCCTGGCATTACTGCGGCCTCGACGGGCACCTCCCCGCGTCGGGCAGAGCGGGCAGGCCAGCTTCCCTGCCGCCACCTCAGTCGCCACCGGCCCGCGGACTGGGTTTTTGTATTGTCTCCAGCCGGTATTGTTTTTACTGGCCCCTTTTTCAGTCACACTGGGCTCCCCCCGCGCCAAAACTGTGTCTGGGGGAGTTCGCACCGACCTCCCCGGGCCGAGGTGTGCGGGGCGGTGAGCACCGCCGGCTCCCCCGCCGCCGGCCCGCCTGGGGATGCGAAGGCACTGCCGAAGCGCTGGGTTTCCTCTTCAGCAACCTCGCCGCTTGTTTTGCTGTGTGAGGTTGGTGGTTGTTTTTTGGTTGAGGGTTTTTTTATATATTTTTTTTTGCCGATGGAGAGGGAAGGGGGGTAGTATGGGTGTAGGGAGGGGAGAGGGGGAGAAGAGTGGAAAACGTTGGCTCTGTCCATGGTCAAAGTAATTCAGCTATAATCCCCCTTTCTCTTCCTCTCCTGGAGCTCTATTCATATTCTAATCACAGCTTTTCCTTCCCTAAACCAGCCACTTTTATCAGAGCCCTAGCTTTGCACTTTTACTTCCACTTCCAGCACATACAACCGCCTGCAGAATAAGAAACTTTTTCCAGCCTCCGTCTTGCCTCGCTCTCCCCCCGCAAAGTGCTGACCCGAAAAGGGACCCTCGCGTCCTTCGGGCTAAAGCTGGAAGGGAACACGAGCTGGAAAACGCACCCCTTTGGTCCTTCATTTCTCTTGGCCATCGGGCGCTCTCACCCCCCTTCTTCCCCTCCAGTCCCAGGGACATCTCTCCGGGCCAGCCCTCCTCCGCTGGCAGACAGGCCGGTGGCGGGGCGGGCCCCATCCCGCCGTGCCCTCGCTCCCCGGGGCCGCGGAGAAGGCGCACGGGAGCCCCCGCCGCCGGTCTGCAACGCCAGCACCGCTCGCCGAGACACTGGCAACTTCTCTCTCCCCTCACCCCTCCCTTCCCTACCCACACACATCGCCCTCAACCCCCCTCCACCCCCAATAAACTAAGCTTACAAGATATTTGGGAAGCTGTGCGGCTTCCAACGCCATGTGCCCGCGAAGGATCCCAACCCAGAGCCCACCGGGAGGAGGAGGTGGAGGAGGGGAGCTCGGCGAAGCTGCACGCACACCCGGCAGCCCCAAAGAGCAAAACCCCAAACCTACTGCCTGTTTGAAGATCTAAGCCAATTTTGATCTCGGGCTGTAATGAGCCGAGGACCTTGGGTGGGGGCTGGGGGAGGGAAGGGAGGAGTGGAAAGGCCGCTGGAACTTTAAATAAGAAAAACGTTTCTAATGCTCTAATAGAAGAGGGAAGTCGAAGTGTTGGGATTGCGTAGATCTAAGGCCCCCCTTTTTGGAGGAAAGCTTTTCTTATTCAAAACAGCATCACAATGGGCTTCACATTGAGCCTTGCCACATCCCCATCTGAGTAGCAGCCATTCATCAGGCTGGCTGGCCTATCAATGACATTTCTCCCATCAGGGCTTCTATAAAATGATGCTTTTTCCCATGAAACATCCGCAAACATTTTGACGGGTCTGGCTTTGCCCTGCTGGATTACGGAGTGTCCCTCTCTCCCGCGCTAACGTCCCCCCCCCTCCCCAACTATCTGCCTCTGCCCTCCCTCCCCACCCCCTCGCCGCCACCCTGCTCCCTCTCCCCCGCGCATCTCTGAGATAGGGGCTCTCCACACCCCGGGACCTTGGGGCTCCCGTCCCGTCCATGGGAAGAGCATGCATTGCGGGTTGCTGGAGGAACCCGATATGGACTCCACAGGTAAGTGTGTCCCCCCCCATCCCGCAGGCAGCGGGCTCCTTTCGCACGCCAGGGAGGACTTTTCAACTTGACCGTGGCGGCGGGGGCAGCGCGGGCAGCAACGGGGGGGGCCCGCCCGCCTTACCGGCCTCGCAGGCAAATGAGCCCGGGCGTGTGCGGGGGAGCGGGGCCCGGGGCCGTGGGGGGTGAGCTCTTGCTCCTGCGCTGGAGCCCTGCGGTTGCACTTGTAGATACGATGGAGCAGAGGGTGGTTTTTTTGCCTTTTTTTTTTTGCTTTTTTTTTTTTTGCTTTTTTTTTTTTCTTCCTTTTTTTTTTATTTTTTATTTTTGTGGGGGTTTTTTTTTTTTCC
>WTSP01002621.1:0-23447 GCA_025331215.1 Actenoides lindsayi
GTGTCCCTGCCCATGGCAGGGGGGTTGGAACGAGATGATCTTTAAGGTCCCTTCCAACCCTGACAATTCTATGATTCCTGTGTTCTTTTTCAGGGAGGTAAGACATCACAACTGGCAGGAAAAAAAATGTAATTTAGAGGTTATCAGACCTTTTGAAAGCTGTGATGTCTCAGCTGGAGTGTGTTGCTGTTAAAGCTGCTATATCAAACTACTGAAATTATACTCTAAAAGATTTGGGTTTTTTCTTAACAGTCACGGTTCTTGCATCTTCCCTTTCCCCAGAGATTTTTCAGCTCACAGTTAAGTTGATCTGATTTCTGAGGGTACGTATGGAGTTTCAGTAGGGTATGTCTCTAAATCTGACTGTAGTTGTAGCTGTTTCTGACTGTAGATCAAACTGGTTTGCAGTTCAGCATAGCTAAGCTAAATTTTTGCAAACCTTGATATTTCCTTTTTCTCCTCCCCAAAGAGTTTAGAAGCTGGACCAGGAAATCTTTATCTAGGAAGAGTTTAGAAGCTGGACCAGGAAATCTTTATTTTTACTTGATTCTGTTTGTGTATTACTACTTTTTGAGATGTGTAGGGTTTTTTTTTCCCCTCCATTATATCCATCCTATCCTCTTGCTCTTAGGATGAAACCTCAGCAGCATTTAGTACGTTGCACTGATTGTTCATCCCATTCCCTTTCCAAAGGGAGACTGTTTTCATCATTATTCATCATGCTTTTGATGGCAGTTCCACAACAGCACGTTGCTTTGGGGGCAGATGTCTAAAGGGGATCTGTCCATTCTCTCCAGACTCACCTTCTCACTGCGTCCCTGGTCTCCCTGGTGCTGTTGAATGTGTTATGGAACAACTCTTCTTTGTTTTGGTACTCAGGGGCGTGTCAGCAGTGCATGGCTGGGACAAAAAAAAAGAAACAGAACTTTTTTTTTTTACCTGTCTGCTATGTTTTTGTCAGCTTAGGAACTGCAAAATCACAGATAGGAAAGCTGGCTGAGCTGGATACTTTTTATTGTGCAAAAGGGGAGCCTTGGACTACTCCTACGCTGCTCCTCTTCCTTTTCCTCTCTTCCCTCCCCATGTGCAGTTTGCATCAGTGCTGGTGGGTGGTTGGTATCTTGCACCCACTTCCTCTTACTAAGCAGAGATATCTTTCTTTCCCCCCCCCCTCTGTATTTGGCCAGAGTAGTTTTCTGCCACTTTAACAAACTGAATCAGCTCAGTGAGAGGTCAGATGAGCACTGACTGTAGGAGGAGTGGGAATGGCTCTTTGGGCAGCAGGGAGCTCTTAGACTGAGTCATTGTTCTAAGGACACCCTTGTGATGAGTTGGGAACAGGCTGGGAGTTAGTTACTGAACTCCCAGCTCAGATGGAGGCAGGCGTGGGGGGTTTCCTGATGAATGGCTTTCCCCATTGTTCTGTCCAGGACTCCTGATCTGCTTTCTGGAGGTATCTTATCTTGGTCTTTGTTTCATTTCCTGTTTATTTTCCGCTAAATATATCTGCTCATTTAACTCCATATGTTTCTGTAGAATATAAAGCATCAGTATGAAAGCTGCTGTCTGTACTGGATACTAAAACCAAAACCCCCCTAAAACCCCAATTATTCTGCAGAGTTAGTTCTTTTATGGCAAGCTAATTTCTTCCCTACTAGACAGTGGGTGCTCTGCAAGCAATAAATTCACCCGCGTCCTCTATTTTAAGCTTGTAGAATCACAGAACTGTTTCAGTTGGAAAAGACCTTTAAGCTCAGAGTCCAACCATTAACCCAGCACTGCCAGGTCACCACTAAACCATGGCCCTCAGCACCACATCAGCTGTGTCCCCCCTCCCCCCCCCTTGTTAACATCATCTCTTTGTCTTTTTTTCCCCTCCTGCTAAAACTGAAAAAGCAGGGGTTTTGTGTTTAGCTTTCAAGATCTTTTCTACTTGAAGCCTGATGAGCTGGAGCACCCAGATAAAACCTCAAACTCTTCAACTGATGGTGACATACTAACTTTTCTTTCTCCTTTTTTAAAGCGAAAACAGTTTCTCATTTTACTTTTGATCCTCCAGATGTTATAATCATCTGTTCCTTTTTTTTCTGCTTCACCGTCTGTTATCCCATTAGCCTGCCCCTGAGCACGCCACCTTGTCTGTTCAGGCCTTGGAGACCCAAGCAATTAACCTTGAAGATAACAGTGCAAATGCCATGACCTCTTTCATCCTCACTGTTTGGGGCTGCCTTGTTAGATTAATGTTTGGTATGATAGGTGGTGTTTGCCTGTGGAACGTCAGTGTCTGAAACAGTGTGGCCAGCAGGAATAGGGCAGGATCATCCCACTGGACTGGGTACTGGGGAGGCTGCCTCTCAAATCCTGGGGTCAGTTTTGGGCCCCTCACTCCCAGCAGGACATTGAGGGGCTGGAGCGTGGCCAGAGAAGGGCGAAGGGGCTGGAGCACAAGGGTGGTGAGGAGCAGCTGAGGGACCTGGTCTTGTTGAGCCTGGAGAGAAGAGGCTGAGGGGAGATCTTCTTACTCTCAACAATTCCCTTGAAAGGAGTTTGGAGCCATGTGGGGTTGATCTTTTCTCCCAAAGAACAAGTGAGAGGACAAGAGGAAACAGCCTCAAGTTGCACCAGGAAAGGTTTAGGTTGGAGGAACAATTTTTTCTCCTCGAGGGCTGTCCTGGCTTGTCCCAGGCTTCCCAGGGCAGTGGTGGAGTCCCCATGATCCCTGGAGGGGTTTGAAAGCCATGGAGCTGTGATGCTGAGGGCCATGGGTTAGTGGTGCCCTGGCAGTGCTGAGTTAATGGTTGGATTCAATGATCTTAAAGGTCTTTTCCAACCAAAATGATTCTGTGATTCTGATGCTGCTTGCAAAACTGTTGCTCTTAGTTTGCTGCTGCTGAAAGGGACTATCTGGACTCCTGCTTTGTGCTGGATTATTACTCATCTGATTGCCTTCAGAAGTTGCCTCAGTTAGGCAAGTAATCTGTAAAAGGGATTATCTTTAGGACATTGAGTGTGCTATCTTGGTAAGGCTGGAGCTGACTTCAAGGAGAGTGATTACCAGAACAATAGGATGGTTGCTTCCTGGAAGAAGGGAGTCTCCACACTTGGTTGTAACTAAAATCCCACCTAAAAGCAAGAGGACTTTGGCACCTGTGTTAGTGTGTTGAGTCCCATTGAATCCTAGATTACATCACTAATTACTTTCATGGGGCTGAAAATGTAAATAAAATGAAAAGAGAGTGTGTTCTCCCCCTCATCCCTCTTTTGTGCCGTCTCCCTATGAGTTCCTTGATCTGGAGGAGTCTGGTTGTGCAGAAAAATATTGTCACAGCAAAGATGGAACATTGCAGTGGGAGGAGAAATGAGTGCCTGGCTCTGAGAGTTCTTTAGCTAAGTCTTCTCATCGATGCCATCACCTGAGTTCCAGAATGACTGCTCTTGATGCTCCCTTTGTCAAGGGATTCCTCCTAATACACAGAACTGTGACACCTTCAGGGACGTGGATGTGAATGAGAGGTCAGTGCCAGAAGCTGGTTAGCAGAGGAATGAGGCTTCAAAGGCCTGTGGGAGGAAAGATTTTTGAGGGCTGAGAAAGCTGGGGCAGAAGTGATGCAGCTTCCCCTTTCCCCACACTGAATCCTATCATGGTAGGGGTTGGAAGGGACCTCTGGAGATCATCTTGTCCAACTCTCTTGCCAAAGCAGGGTCACCCAGAGCAGGTGGGTTTGGAATCTCTCCAGAGAAGGAAACTCCACAACCTCCCCGGGCCAGGCTCTGACATCATCACATTAAAGAAGTTTTTCCTTCTGTTCAGATGGAACCTCCTGGCTTCCAGTTGGTGCCCCTTGTCCTGTCACTGGGCAGCACTGACAAGAGTCTGGCCCCATTCTTTTGACACCCACCCTTTAAATATTAATAGATATTGCTCAGCTCCCCTCTCAGGCTGCTCTTCTCCAGCTGAACAGCCCCAGGGCTCTCAGCCTTTCCTCAGCACAGAGATGCTCCAGTGTCCTCAGCATCTTTGGAGCCTGCGCTGGACTCTCTCCAGTACTTCCCTGTCTCTCTAGAACTGGGGAGCCCAGCACTGGACATAATACTCCAGAGGTGGCCTCCCCAGGGCAGGGTAGAGGGCGAGGATACATCCTCATCACATGAACAAGGACTGCTTTTATTGAGCAACTGCTCTCCCAAAACAAAGCAGCACTCTGCAGGGCTCTGTACCACACCCCCATTTTGTTCTTTGAGTTCTGCACCACTCTTGTCAAGGCCTGTTGCCACCAGCAAGGCCAAAGTCTGCACAGGGTTGTCCTGGTTTGAGTTAGAACAGAACTAATTCTGTTCAGTGACCTTACTTTTCCACTCCACCTCTAACTAACTGCACTGTCTGAAGTTAACGGCAGATTTTTGCGGACAGTCTCTGCTTCCAGCAGTTAAAAAAGTATCAAAATCCAAACCCATCCCTTGTACCACCAGAAACAGAGCTGCTATCTGGTTACCTGTTGAAGAGATGTACTTGGTGTCATGAATGCATCTGGAGTCATCAGTTTGGGTTTGGCATCATTTGGGATAGACAGAAAGTCTGCTGGCACCGGCAGGTCAGCGATACGCCGCAGGTCTGGCTGAGAGCCGTGCACCGATCCTTTTTCAGATCCCAGCCCTTCAGTGTTTAGGTCAGCCATGTGGTCTGGAAAGGCTTCCAAGGGAGAAATACAAATCAATTTAGAGACACTGGCCCCAAAAGCTAAAGATTTAATTCCACAAAGTATGAACTTATGCTATTGCCAGCCATACGGGATTCCAAAAAGAGTAAGTGAAATCCCTGCCACATCCCAGTCAAAGCTCAGGGCAAAGCAAACCCTGTGTTGCTTGCACTCTTTGTATGCTAAAGAGTGATTTTTATCAGTAAGACATCCAAGGTTCCTTTCTTCCCTAAATGCAAGGCCAGTTTAACAGCCACATCCCAGACTGAGGGAATGAGCTGAAAGAGCACGTTACACACAGCCCAGCCCCTCTCCTCCCAAAGTTCTGCTGCCACTCTCATCTCTTCCACCTCACAGGAGACAATCATCAAGTTTCTAGCACAAGGAAAGGTGAACTCAAGCATGCACAAAGCAGTAGTGCTCCTGGCCTAATGGGTCCCCACGCTCCATGCTCACTCTGGGCTCCAGCAGCCTGTTCACGGCCAGTCCAGATTCAGAACCCCTCATGCAATAACACCACTACAAAAATGTACCCAAAGCTGCTCTTCTGCTGCCACCCCCAAGCGACCTTTGAAGACTAAGTGATACCAATGACTGATTTAACACAAACGCTCACCGAATTCTTCATGAGAGCCATGTGAAGGCATGGATGCACTCATGTCAGGGCTGTGGAGAGGCTGGAATCTAATCTGCACATCCTGTAGGGCCCTGAAAATTAAAAAAAAAACCAAACAAACCACAGGCATCTCTGATCAGTTTATGAATCAGTGAGAGAAGCCTAAGACTTAAAAGTTTTCATGGAACTGACACCCTTGCAACAGGCTGTAGGTTTTTTTGCATGTAACACAAGCAGGGGGAGCTGGTCCTCGTTCAGAGGTGTCACCCAGTTCTGGCACACAGGGTACTCCAGAGGTGGTTCCCAGCACAACTCTTAAGTCACTAGTATTCATGACAACAAAACCAGTAGCACCATGCAGGGTTACTTCCTGGTCAGGCCACCCTGAACACACTACAGCTAGAAGCTTCTATAGGTCCAAGTAGGTTTTATTCTCAGCAAAATGAACTGGTGAATTAAATTTCTCCAGGTCAGGGCAGGATTAGGACAAACCCAGACAGTTGTCCATGGTAGGTGCTACACATACTCACTTGGTGTGAACGCAGAAGAGTTTTATCAGCACGCCTGCTGCCGATTCGACAGCCCCGGCTCCCTGAGCACCTTCTGGAAATAAGAGTAAAACATGAAGTTGGATTGAAACTGAAGATAAAATACTAAAAAACCAAAATATCGTAGCAGATGAACCAGCATGATACAGTTTCACCAGTTCTCCACTTCAAAGGTGGATTCACCCTGTTAAGGAAAGTATATCCTACACTGCCTTTACTTTCACCATGACAGCAATCAAATTTGCTCTAATCCAGCCAAATAAGCCTCAAGAAAGAAAACCAAACAAAAAGATTCCTCATTAGGTAAAGAGGAGAAAGCTGCCAGTGATTTGTTCTGGCTGTTGAAGCAACTGTTTGGCTACATTTTAGGAGAGACACACCAGCTTATATAAGACAGAAGTTCAGGCTAGGGCTCAACCATCCTTCCTGGCTGTAAACAACCGTAGCTATGAAGAGCCAGGGCACCACTGAACCACGTCCCTCAGGACTGCATCTCCATGGCTTTGGAACTCCTCCAGGGATGGGGACTCCAGCACTGCCCTGGGCTGCCTGGGCCAGATCTTGACAGCCCCTGTGGGGAAGAATTTTCTCCCAATGTCCAAAATAAACCTCCCCTGGCACAACTTGAGGCCATTTCCTCTTGTCTACTGCTTGTTCCTTGGAAGAAGAGACCAGCCTTTCATGAGAAAGCCAGAATCATCCAGAAAAGAAATCCTGATCTTGCAGCAAGGAAATCACCTACCTACACTCAAGTTGTCATTTTCCTCCTCTGCTGGGAGCACCTCAGTGTGTCTCAACCGACAGCGGCTCACTGCCTGGATGCCAAAGCTTAGGACTGGGTGGGTGAGGAGGAACTCTGAGATGGAGCTGAAGTAAGCTTTGCCCTCCTCTTGGTTCTGCATCAGCTCCATCACATACAAGACCTGGAAGGATCAGAAACAGTAAGTGACTGGGCTTTCAGAGCAGGCCATGCACACCTGTGTGTGGACTACAAAGCCCAGCACCAGGTTTGGAACAAGGGGAGTAACATGAGGAATAAAGCCTGGGCCATTTAAAATTGAAAGTGAACACACAAGGGAAGAACAATAAGCACATTCCCAGAGTCAATGTTGATTAGGAATTCAATCGTACTGCACCAGACACAGGCTCCTTAAATGAGAGCTTTATTTTAAGGTGAGAGGTAATCCTTAAGGCTCTTCAAGATTAATCAGCTGAATTGTAACCGTTTATCATCATATGGTGAAATAGCTGAGGCCAACCTCTGCATTTTTAACATGCAAATCCTAGACCCAGGCAGCAGGACCAGTCATACAGGAGGCGATTTCTCCTTCTGTCATCATTACCCACACAGCCAGCAGTAAAATGAACCACCTACTTTTCTCTGCACATCACTCAGTATCAGATATTCAGCAGAGAGGTCCAGGCAGACTTTCAGGCTGGGAAGAATACTCATGGAGCTGAAGATGTCAGGAGAAAATCTAGATCCACAAACAAGAGGTGGGGAGGGGGTACAGAAAGCAAGAGCGATTAGCACAACCAGAACGACTGCTACAAAACTGCATAGTATAAAAAAACCCAACCCAACCAAACAAACAACAAAGCAAACAACATCTTAAGGAGTTTACAGACAATTATTATAGCGCAACCACCCACCAGAACAAAAACACCATCACAGAAATCAGTGCTGACTTCAGCCAAGAGACCAGCAGGGAGATCACACAATAGGATCTAATTACAGATTCTGAACACTAAGATGACAGTTTGTCATTTACTGAACACGTTCCACATTCATAGGAGTACAAGAGCCAATGTTATGGATTAAAATAAATAAATAGAAATCCACCAAACCAAAATAAACCTTCTACAGGTTTTGGACCTTCTGTAGTACAAGGTGGAAAAAGCAGCACTCAGCTGCAGGCCACATCCTTTGCACTTTAAGTGGGCAATTCAGACATGGCCTTAAACCTGCCAAGATCAGAGAGGCCACCAGCAGAAAAGTAAAATCAGGAGACATAAACTGAGTGAAGGGATGGACTAAAACAGAATTTCAACTTATGGCTCAGTGAATAAGCCCTGTGTAATTGCTTAAGCTCTGTCAACATAGCAGCTTCTCATTATTTAAATCAGAAAAAAGCAATAATAGGAAAAGATCTTAAATTGGTTATTGAATATCTAGGATTTCTACAGAAGAAAGCACTCAAGGTGTGTGATTTGGAATGCTTCTCCTCATGCTAGAGGTATGTCTGTGCTCTACAGAACAAAGTGAAGACAACAGGTCTTGTTAAAACCAAGGAGACTGTATAAGAAGATCAACCTCCCCAGCCTTGCTTGATCTGAGAGTCTGTCACAACCCTGAGAGCTTTCAGGAGGTAGGTCAGACTGGCAAAGGAGACGGCTCTAGCTGGGGCTAGAGTAGACTTCACTGGAAGTCAAGGATCACTTTTGCAAAGTAAGAATACCTGGAAACGGACAGCTTTGTTAGGAAACACTGCTCAGAACAAATCCAGCCCCTCAGGGCAGTCTGTATATCAACACCTACCGGACAGTCTGCAGACAGGTCCAAGACACAGTGCACCACATCTTCAGTTCTCTGTTCTGATCTGCTCCCGTGATGAGAAATCTCCAGAAGGGAACCCTGCAGGCAAAACAGAATTTAGTTATTTAAAGGAACATCTGGTCATTCCCATAAGGACATTTCAGAGAACAGCTCCACACAAGCTGCTCATAGCTGATTCTGCCCAATCATGTCTTAAAAGTACACAGAAAGTCTCTGCTTTTGAGGCAGATCAGAAACCATTATAGCTCTCAAGAACCTTAAGGCCACAACTGACTGAAGAAAGAATATTTTTTAAAAAAAAGTAAAAAAGCTATTTTTTAAAATCAACTGCAGTAGAAATTTGGAGCCTAACAGGCCAGTTAAAACTGACCATACCACAAACCTGAAAGGACTCATCAATTTCAAATCTTCAATGTTTTCATGGAACTGACACTAGGATCAAGGTCACTTCAGGCTGTGCTCCAGAGCCTTATTTCTTTCTCCAGCACTAGAGAACTGACTACAAAGAGGACAGGACTTGCTCCTGCCCCAATGCTAAATTTTTACAAGCATGATGCTGTTAGAAGGAACCCTCCAAAGGCAGAGTCAGAAGACACTACTAAACTTTGATACTTCAAGTACAGGATTGGGGACTTACTCTGGGTCTTGTTTTTTATGGTTGTCACAGAAGAGCAAGCAGGACAGAGGTCTACCATCATGGGGCTTCCACTCATGAAGACACCTAGGAAAGAATCATGGTTCAGTGTCTTAACAAGGATACAATACATAAAAGAAGTCAAAAAAACCCAACAAAACAGCTCAGAGAAGCTTTCTGCACCTACTGAGACAACACAAAAAAGTTTGCCTGCAGCCTGTGCAAAGCTCACAATTCCTGCTCCCAGACACAGGTCTTTGCTTTTTCCTGAAGTTCACCAAACCTCATGTGATATTCAGTGGTACAACTCTTCAGCAACAAATTACTTTACAAACATTCACCCTGTATCTTTATCATGTCTTGAGAATGACTATTGCAAGTGATTCTGTAACAAGGAAATTCTCATAGAGGAAACACCACTCTCTGTTCCAAGAGCCCTCCTTTTCTAACTCTCCCCAGTTACCTTGGCTCGTCTTGCCCCTCAATGTAGATCTGCCAGAATTTGACAAAACCATCATGGCTTGCTGTGGCCAACACAGTTCCATCTGGAGAAAGTGCTCCCTCGCTCAGGCACTACACAGAGGTGGGGGAAAAAAAAAACCAAAAAAAAACCACAGAAAAGTCATTGTATAGCTTTTTTTTTTTATTTCAGAAGAAGAAAGAATACTCTCTTCAAACAGGAATGACTAAGAGTCTGACAGTGCAGGAGGTGAGAGTAGCTTCTAATAGACATGTCACCAGGGAGCTGCACAGAAGAATTGACAGGACTCTTTCCACAATAACAATTCATAATCACCTTTTCCAGACAGCAAGTTTAAGTACAACGGATTGTGCTGCTACTGTTCCCATTCACCTTATGAATGGAGCTCACTTTGTTTAGGGATCCTCTGGCTTTACAATCATCGCTTTTTCACAATCATTATTGTTTTATCTAAACAATACAACTGCTTTGTCATCGTCCTGTTCAAGAAGTGAACTTGCACTCTTTCCAGTTTATTTTCTATTCAAAATATCACTTAGTGGATGTTCAGCTACAGTCTTAGTCCACTGTATTCACAGATGTGACTATATTGATTAGGGAAATCATAGAAGAATAAAGAATGGGCTTAATTTTCCTTCTCATCCAGCAGTAAAACCACAGCAGTGTGAAGTGCTCCGTTTACCAGAAGATAAAATAATTGCAATACAGCTCAGGTTGTCAAACAGCCCCTTGGAAATACAGGTGAGTTTTTTCAAGAGCCATTTTCAAAGCAAATGACTGCACATCCACTTTGGCTCTCTACACAAAGGTTACTCACCAATAGCATGTGTACAGAGCCAGGAAGTTGTAGGTAGCGTGGATGGTAAGAAACTGGGGTTATTTTCTTCCACAGGCCAACTGTCCTAAGAACTGCAGCTCCTGAGACACTAGCACCCAAAGAAAACCCAAGCCATCTGTAGCGATCACCTACGTGATGGCAGCAAAGAAAGCAAAATAGGTTCGTACCGTGCTGTGGCCTTTCACCACGATGAAGCCTTCTTTGATGCTAGGCACTTCCACTGGCCAGGAGCTGTTGTTCGTTCGGATAATATCCAAATCCCACACCTCTGCCTGGAAAACACACATGTGGGTGCACAGGTTTATTGCTACAACTACTCATCTGATTTGGTGGAAAATTTCTTACATCCTCATCTTCTATCCTGACATACCAGCCCAATGGTGAGTGTATGATATAAACCTTCCCATTTCCACCTGATCTGGCCATTAGATGCTCTCCTGGCACCCATCCATACACAAGTCCAGGGAACTGCTCTTGGCAGTGGTAGTTGCTGCTCATCAAGCCCCCTTCCCTGGGAGCTGGCTCAGCCTGGACAGACAGGCAATGCCTTTGGCCCTTCACGTTGTTTCTAGTGGTCCTTGCCATTTGATGGTGAGCAGAAGTGACCACTTTCCACCCTCCTGAGGCTCAGAGAAAGATCAGTATGACCTCTCATCAAGAAAGGAATCCCACATCTCGCATTATGGGAGGATCCCCAACATGGACTAGACGGAGCCTTTACAACCCTAACAGCTCTTTCCTTCATTACATCTCAAAAGTAGGGTTTCCTTACCCTGTCCTCATGCAACAATGCCAACGTTTGACTTCCCTCTTCACCACTCTCCTCATTATCATCCGGGATGAAAGGGCACCAGATGATTCGGCGAGAGGTGTTCAACGGGGTGTTGTCAGGTCGCTTGATGTTAACCAAGATCTCCTCTCTGATCACCACGGTTAAGGAACGGACCCTTCTGACTCTGTTGCTAAATGTTCAGCAATAGCCTGTTCAGACTTTCTCCTCTGTTAGATACTATTAAACCTCAAGAGTTTTTTGGATCACTTCTTCCTCTTGCATGCTGCAGACAGGGATGGGATAAGCACAGCAGGGGCACACAGCCGCATCTGGATGTGCAATCCACGCAACTGCTGATGGGCAACACCACCACGGACAGAAAGAACAGCTACCAGGTGGCCCCAGGTCAAATGCTCTGGTCCACTCCTACAAATCGGATCTTAAACAACTGCAACCACCTTTGCTCCAGCTGCTTTTGAAATGAAGTATCTAACTGGGGCCTACAGGAATGCTGGGGAGGGACTCCTCAGGAGTGTAGTGATAGGACAAGGAGTAAAGGTTTCAAACTGAAAAAAGGTAGACTTGGAGAAAAGAAAGACATTTTTCACTCTGAAGGTGGTGAGACACTGGCACAGGTTGCCCATCGAAGCTGTGGATGCCCCATCACTGGAAGCGTTCAAGGTCAGGCTGGACAGGGCTCTGAATAACCTGGTCTAGTGGGAGGTGACCCTGCCCATGGCAGGGGGGTTGGAACTTGATGATCTTTTAACATCCTTTTCAACTCAAACCATTCTATGATTAAAATTAAGAAGCCACAACCCAAGACAACATAGCCCATAGACTGGCGTGCTTCCCAAGAGCACTGAGCAGTCACTCCTACCAATTAAAAGGAAAATATTTAGGGCAATGAATCCAACATTGAAAATAAATTTCAGGACCACCAAAACGAGAGGGATGACAGGTTTGGAAGGAAGACAGTGAGCAGGAAGGATTACATTCTGTTCCCCAGAGAAGTAACTGAGGAAAAGAACTAGAACCAAGCAGATGTTAGTGAAAAGCTTTGTCGCATGCCTGAGGTAACACCGTCCACGTGTATGGCCAACCAGTACAGACCAACACTTCTCACTACTTCTGCCTGGACCAGAAGGAGCACCGAGGTGTCTCTCCTAGAATTTCAAGTTATGTGTGATTTCAAGTAACAAGTGTGCAGAATACAGGCACAGTTTGACTGATCTAATACTCTGGAAGAAGCAGAACTACAGACCTTCCCCCTGCAAGCTGCTACTCTGGAAAGGCTATAAAAGAAGTGGCAGTTTTGAGGTTGCATTCACATCTAACCGTTACACAGAGACCAACACGAGGCGCATTCTGCCAAGATACTGGATTTTTTCCTTATCCATGGCCAGGCGCCAGACAAAAAGGTTTCCAGCCTCATCCAGGCAGGCCAGCTGGTTGGAGTTGAGATGAGCAAAAGCCAAGTCTGCCACGCCGCCTGTGAATCCCTTCAGCAAGGTCCTCTCGGCAGTGCTGACGCTCAACACCCGCACCATAGCGGAGCCGTTGCTGGCAGCTGCGGAAAAGACAGAGGGAGAAGTCACCGTTTATCCACGTGGTTTCCCCCCAGTTTCCAGCACCCATCCTGCCATCGGCTGTCACTGGCAGCACTCTGGAAACCCGTATCAATAGGCACCGTGTTAAGAAGCCCTTTCAAGACCCAGGAGACACACACAAATATTCACTGTGCTCGACAGCTCTGGTGCGGGAGATTGGAACGGCAGCATTAAGAAGGGCTTTGCCTGGGCCAAGCTTAATTCCTCCTGTCTTCTGTTTCTTGAGCACCACAAATTCTGACTAAGTTGTTCTACTTAAAGAGAAGGCAAAAGAAGTTGACTTCTCATATTTCCCAGCATTATTCTCATGAAACTTGTCTTCATTAAATGCGAGGCCTAAATCTTTATCCCGAGCTCCTGGCAAAGCTTCCAAACCTCCAACGCTGACCTCCAGCGACAGTGAATTAATTTTAATTGCAATTTTCATTTTCAGTAACCGGAGGAAAGGAGTCACTGGGAGGCAAGTAACTCAAATACATGTTCTGTAAGGAGAATGTAAAAAAAAGCATAAATATACACCTAGCAAAAAGCACTGCTTTTTGGCTTGCGTGACTTAAAAAGAACATGCTTTAGAGAACGCACGTACCAAGCAAAGTTTCCAGCTTCCCCATTTCAAAGATCACTATAATGATGTAGTTTTATGGAGACAGTTTTGCTTCCACCCAAGACTGAATACTTTAAAAATGGGTGAGACACACTAAAGCGTCTCTAAAATAACCTCAGGGAGGAAAAAAACCAAAGCAGCAGAGTAGTAGATTTCAAAAAAGACCAGACAGACTGATGGGTTAGAAAGGGTTGGAGCCCCAAACAAATTGTGCATAAGAAAGCAGAAGGAAACCTTGCAGATGACATAAAGTTCATTTATTTCGTATATGTGGTGAAACAATCTTGCCCCGAGTTGTTCTGTTTTTTCTTCTTGCTGCACAATATGCTGCATTTGCGTTGCTCTTCGGCTCCTCTAAATTTAGCCTTAAACTCAACTCTAAATTTACGCAAGCAAATCCATCATAAACATTTATCTGCTCAAATTACCACCGGGCTCCTTCTGTCCTTCGCTACAGAGAAGCTTCTTTGCTGCAGAAATATCTAATTAGAGTGATCTGCACACCAGCTTACTGTTCAGTGAAATTAATGTAGTCCTTCAACTTTTCCTCCATCCTCACTGAGTCCTCCTTTTTTATTTCTATCTCCAGAAAAGCTTTCTTTCTCAGTGGAAACACTCCTGCACAACCAACTTTTCTCTCCCCTGTAGCTCCAGCTTCACTTAAGACTCCCACTACAACAGCAGCCTGATCTGGGTATTGCAAGACACGTTTCAATTATTGCCGGTTTCCTTCTCCTGATGCAAACTTTGCCTCTTTTAGAGAAACACAGAGCAAAAGAATACAAACTGCATTCAAGATAAGAAGGTATCTCACCTCTAATGGCATAAGCCAGGTAAGAGTTTGAAACAGCTATCAGATTGCCGTAATAGTATTTCTGCTCCCAGTCATATCTAGCAACAGGCTGTATTTTCACCTGCTCGGGAGGAAGAAACAAAACATGAGAAATGCCTGGAATTAACTTTTTCCTGGAACAAACCTGCCAAGTATACCAATTCCTCCAGGGGAGACCTGTGATGCTTCCCAGGAAACAGAAGCATCAGGTGGCAAGAAGAATCACACCCTGAATGCCGGGCAGCAGAGCCCTGAACACTCAGGGTGCTGGAGGCTGAGCAATGTTTCCTTCCACTGCAAGGAGGAACGCAGCTCCCCGAGTGTCACTCTGCAGAATCCTGCAACTACAGCAAAGCAGCCTTTACTAGCACTGGGGCTGGATTCCCAGTTCTTTTGGGAAATACAGAAACACGTTTGTTGCACGGGCTCTTGCTTTTTAGTTTTAATGCTGCATTCCAGGAAACAGAGTCCCGGTCTCGGTTGATAAGCACGGCCTCTGTGAGCAAAGAATCAAGTAATACTATGGAATCATGGCAGGGATCCTCCCTTTTGCTTTTATCCTCAGTATTGCTTATGAAAAGCAATGATAACATGGTACAATGTTCAGTTACTATCTCTGTGGTCCCTTAATTCACTGCACATTAAGGAGCCCAAAGAGATAATATGGAAAAGGGCTGAGAAGATCAAGACCAGGGTTCTCTCTCCCAAGTACTAGCATTTGTTCTGGTCATGTCTTAGTATTTGCTACAGGACTAGTTCCAACCTCAGCACGTTGGTTCTTCTGCAGCTCTGATCTGCTGGGTGGAGCTTCAGCAGGCCTGAGGCCAGCAAATGATGAAGAGCAACCCTCCCTCCATAGTAAAGACCTTCCAGTGAAGAAACAATCAGTAGGAAAAATTTGTGAAGAAAGGGCACTTTCGCAGGAAACTGCAGCTTAGATCATGGACTTATTCCTGAAAATTGGAGGATAACTTGGCCAGACTCTGGAATAACAGTAACAATCCACTAGAAGATACCACTCCAATTTTCCCCCACCTTTGTTAAGCTCCTTGACAAACTTGTACCTCATTGCAAACTCCCCTAACACAGGAAAGAAGATGGTAATTTCAAATTAAAATATTCCAGCATGTGCTGATGTGACAAAAGAAGAGACAGAACTATATTTTCTCTTGCTCCTTACCTTGTTACTCCCTCTGGCCTTACTGGTAATGCTGGAATCACTGCTGGCCACTATCTCCACATCTTTTGCTGATATCACCACACAAGTGGAGCTGTCATCACCAGAAAGGCAGCTTTTAATAAAAACAAAGGGGGAAAAAATAACAATGTGACAGGACTCACAGGAAGAGAACAGTGGTCAGCTACTTGCTGCACCCAATTTTCACAGTCATGCAGGAGTATCTGCGCATCTAGGAGGTTTGAACTGAACAACCAAACACAGAAATTACCTTCAGTTAAAAGTCTCCCTTCCCCATGTGTCACAGGTTTGAGAGAATCAAATACTTGGTTTGTTCAGCTTAAAAAACTCCAGTCTATTTGACTTGAGCACAGACCTACATTTGGTTAAAGTAGCCTTGACTACCACCCAACGTTGGAAGGTGCCACGAGACCAAGGCCACCCAGTTGACCCTCATCATGGTCGTTCTCACGGCATCCTCTCTCAAAACTGTGTCCAGAGAACCCAGACAAAAGCTATTTACACAAGCTCACATGTTCAGAGTCAGACCACGGAGCCAAGTGTCACACTAATGAGACTGAAATGGATTTGTAGTTGTGGTTTTATATTATTATTCCTGTGACAAATTCAAAGTATTCTATATGCCTTTGTTCTCTTGCATACAAGCAGTAAAAGCACACGTGCTGTCCAAGACACATCGATTTACATGCACGACTCAAAGTTAGGTAGCTAGCTAAGGATCATTTGTCCTCTTTTAAGTTACATGGAGAGAAATATTTTGACAAGTGCAAGGTCTACTGCACTGTGAACTGGTGCAAGTTACCCCTCAGGTAACATGGGTCCCTGAAGGAGCCCAGATGGAGGCCTACGTAAGAACACTCAGTTTCACCCAGAGCCCTGCTAATTTACCTCCATCCTGACTAGCAACGTCCACCCTGCAACCAGCCCTGTTCCCCTTCTCTCTAAACAGCTTTTCTCCAGGTCCTGAGCAACAAACGAAGGCAGGCCCCACGCATCAGCCTCACAACAGCTACAACAGCTCTGACCAACAGCAGAGACTCACGACTGTCACCTGAACTCAACACAAGACTCCCCGTCGGATTCCTGGCGCGCTCGCCCAGGCTCACCAGAATTAATTTTTAATCTTTTTCTCTTCACTTTCAGCCTTTTTTTTTGACAAAACTTACATGACTTGCTTTTCCTGCAGGGTTCCCAAAGAAATGCTGCGATGCACTGGCTTGGCCAAAGAGGGTCCATCTCCAGCGACGATGGGATCGGGCACCAGCAGTCCATTCAGGTCCCCGTTATACGAATTGGACGGTCTCTGGTTCTCATTCACTGAGCCTAGGGAAAAGCATGGCCAACTGGGCACAACATCCAGCTAAAGGAAACAGCACTGTCTGAGATACACTGCCTCCACATGGCTCTTCTGTCAGGTTCTACCAGTCCATCAGGTAGAATATGCTGAATTGGTTGGAAAAGGATTCTCCTCCAAACAGAATGTGTAAGTGACCTCCCAAGAAACTTACCTCTACACAAACAAGTAAAGTCATAGCTCTTTTCTTACACAAGCAATCCCAGCAGACCAGAAAAAAAAACACACTAAAGAACAGGTACAAGGAACTTTACAGGTTCAAGTAGTCCAAATAGTCTTGGATGACAGAATCCCAGCATGGTGGGGGTTGGAAGGGACCTCTGGAGATCATCTGGTCCAATTCACCTGCTCCAGCAGGGTCACCCAGAGCAGGGGCCCAGGATCCCATTGTCTGGCAGGTTTGGAATCTCTCCAGAGAAGGAGATGCCACAACCTCTCTGGGCAGCCTGGGCCAGGCTCTGACACCTGCACACCAAACAAGTTCCTCCTCTTGTTTAGATGGAGCTTCCTGTGTTCAAGATCAGAAAGACTAGGCCGGTAATTCAGATTTACTGAATCAAGTGCCAGACCAAGGGGTTCTTGAAGGGTCATTTCCAACCCTCACGCCTGCAGAGAGATCTCTGAAGTCCAGTTATAGAGTGGTTAGCTGCAACACTTGGGGTTGGCTACAAATAATATATTTGTTGCTTTCCAAAACTGGCTCCTGACCACCAGAGCTCACCTCAGACTCCAGGTGTAGGAGTAACTGAGCCATGAAACTGTGCAGCTGTGCCTGCAGGATTCCCATGATTTTCCAAGTCAGAGAAATTTACAGTGCTCAAGTTTTCTGCAAAGCAACCATTTGTTCAGGGTTTCAGCACTGCTTTGAAGAGCATACGTACCCCGACTTCATCTGTTTGGCCTATCACAACTTGCCTGGTGGCTTCCATGCCTTCTGAAGGCTTTTAGAAGGGGACCTATGTAACAGGGGGCGAAGAAGACTCTTCTATTTCACTAGCGAGGTAAATAGTTGCCAATGCCCACTGGAGAGCAAGCCCACTCCATCTGCACTCACGCAGCAGTACACCAAAGTCCCAGCCTCCCGTCTCAGCAAAATCCTCGTTTTTCACTGCTTTTGCAAACTGAAATTTCGTATACTGTTGCCAGGTAACGACTGCTGCGGAGCTCCTGCAAAATGGCTGCTCCCAGGACCTGCAGCTCCACCGGTACGGGCACAAGTAGCAAACCTAAACAGAACTGTGGGCGGGGGGCACGTCCTTTGAAAGCGAGGCAAGTTTTCAGTTCGCAAATAGGCTTTGACGTAGCAGGATGAGAGGTGTTGCTGCTGCCCACAGAAACAATCACCACCCTCAGGCATTTGCTAGGAGAACACTTGAAACTCGCCGGTTTACCAACAGAGCCACGAAATCACCCATGACACTACGGACACAGAAAGCCTGAGCAGCAACAGGTTGTCCTGATGCAGGGACCGTTTGGGTGCTCACCTCAGCTTACCCACACTGCACGAAGGAAACACCAACGGTGCTCACACAAACTTCAGGCTGGGGTCTGTGATCCCGCGACCACCTAACGCGCTTGTGCTGCGCTCGCTGGGGCAAGATTGAGATGTGCCCCTTATTCCTATGGCACACGGTGGGGGATTCTCCAGTTGCAGCTACTTCCATCAGCTGCAGTTTATCCTTTGCGACCAAAAGGAGGAAATATTTACTATGGAAAGAGCATCCAGACTGCCAGAGAAAGACGATGCACTCTTTGTTCTGTTTGCAGCAACAGGAACGTCTCACGTAAGGATCTTTGCTCTTTCATGGAACGACGTTCCTCACATCTAAACCTCCCCTCTTTCAGGTTAAAGCCATTACCCCGTCTCCTGTCACTACACTCCCTGATACAGTCCCTTTATAATCTTCGTTTTATGAAGAGTCCCCAGAGAGGGAGCCCACCACTGTCTTAGTGGGAGCCAGGCAAGCACTGGTGCCACCCACACACAGTCCTGAAGGTGTAAATGAAGGGAAGAGTCTCAGTGTTTAGCAGAGACATGAACAAACCCAAAATGCTAACCCAGACTGAAGATCTAGGACTTCCAGGGGAAAGAAGTGTGATGTATTCATTACTTTTCCAAAAGAGCAATCCAAGATGAGATACTGAACTCTTCATGCTCCCAACACCCTCAGCCCACATCAGGGACTTTGTACTAAATGGTGACTTCCCTGACAAACGCCACCCAAGTCAGGTGAGCCCTCTAACACCTGGATCCTGCCCACCACCCCAGCAGCTCCCCTCCAGAGCACACTGGTGTTGATGGTCAGCCTACGTGCTGGCAAGACCACGGTTCGATGCGGCAGCTCCCCACGTCGAGGGTGCGGCACTGAAAGAGGCCAAGGGCTACTGACACAATGGACAGTGTTTGCCACAACAGGGAGAGAACTGTGTCAAGAACAACTGCATCAGTGGATGGCATTTTCATGATCACCAGAGCCAGCAGAACTATGGAGGTGTTGTGGCAGTTGTGAACTCGCTAGAGCAGGGAGTGTTTCTTGTCGACTGCCTGGACGGCAGCTGGAGTAACGCAACGCTGCTCACAGCTAGAGGCTCCTGGTGCTGCACAGCCTTCTTTGTAGCAATAACCTTAGGAAGCAGCTACACGAGGCTCTGCTGAGTATTAAAACTTGAAAGTGAAATCCAGGGTGCAACAGAAACTAGAACCAGAGAGGATCTTGACCACAGCAACTTTAAGTCAGACAAGACCCTACACAAGCAATTCATGAGGCTGCTTCTACTCTCTTCCAAAAGCCTGGAAGGATCCCCCAATTTCCCTTTCCTCTGATATCCTACCAGAATTTTCAGAGGCTTTTGGTTAACAAACATGTACTCTTGCTCTTCATCTTATTATCTCCAGTTCTTTCAAGTCTATTTGTTGTCTCCCAGGACATGATTTCTGTTGAGAACAACCACAAGTTCCTTACTGCTTGACTTACTGACCGTCTGCTCCTTTTTCTCTCAGCTGCCGCCTTGGGCACCACAGCTGACAGAGAAGGTATGAAAAGAACAAACAGGAAAAAAGAAAAATGAAAAGAAATAAGCCCTCCTCAGTAAATAACTCCTTTGCTTTAATCAGCAACAGAAGCTCTGTCAGAGGAGCGTCAAGAGAACCACAAGAGGCAAATGTAAATCTCTGCTCTCACCTTGAGTTCTGAATACCTTTAATCAAGTAGCATAATAGAAATTTTGATGATCAAAGGATTTAACTACTGGCAGAGTGAGACTACAAGTTGGAGAGACAGTTGGGAATTAAAGTTTGGGCTGTTCAACAAGAAATGCACTGGAAATTCTGCCTCTCAGAAACCTGTGAAACCTAACAAAGTGATGGAAAAAGTTTCAATATTTAACAAAAGACAGTGTAAATCTTGTAAAACCCAGTGTGGGTGATGCAGGTGGGAACTCAGATAAAACAAGGAGATAGGAAAGGAAGGAAAAGACTTTGGGATGAGTCACAAGATTGATGTTCACAAGCACAACTTTGTGGGACAAGTTGTGGCAGCCTGTGTCCCCAGCAGGGTTCTTCTGTAACACCATTCCCCTGAGATAAGAACAGTTGGCACCACCAGAGTTCAGACACCTGCATCCTGCAACACAAACACATACAGTGTATAATAAAACCAGACTCAGAACGCTTAGAGATCCAAGGATAAATGCAGGGTTTCTGTCCTCCTAAGGAACCTGAGGGCAGCTGCAGCATCAGCATCCTAATGCTGCTGTTCTGCAGCAGATCTTTGTGAAAGCTGAAGCAAAGGTCCAGTGTTGCTCATTCTGTTGCCTTCTTTCCCATGAACACAAAAAATACTTCTACGCATTTGATTTTTACTTTTTTTTTAATTACTTAGATGCCATAAATGTACAAGTATAAACAAGCAGTGTTTATAAGCCTTCAATCTGAAAATCTGGGAGGAGGAATGCTAAAGACCAATTCAAGAAAGAGAAGAAAATCCAGAGTGGCATTAACCTCTTTCACACACCTCCCTCCCCACATGGAAGTTGTACTGGGCTTCTAGATTTGAGGTGTTCATGTTTTCTGAGTGTGTTCTTATTCATGCATTTGCTCTCTGGTCTCTTCCTAGTGGGGGTGTAAGGCAGCATAAGGCCATCATTGTTTTCTCACTGTTTATCAATATTACTGTTTCCAAGCACAAAAACACCCTCATCTCAGGGTATGTCTGTCCCTTCATGCTTGGAAGCTTCTCAAGGGGAAAAAATATGTATCCTTACAAGAATAATAAGTTTTACAAAGCTCTTAATCATATAAATCAGAGCAAACTGCTAAGAAATAAAAAATGAAAGCTTGACACTCCAACATTTATGTTTGATTTCAGGGTGGACAGAATTTCATAAAACACCTGGAAGAGAAATTGGCTGTTAGGTCTGCTTTATTACAGTGCAGGGGGGAGCACCCTCAGCAGAGTACTGGACTACTCGAGCACTTAAAGCCTCTTATGAGGAACAAAAAGCCTCAGAGATTTGGTGCCGAATCCTCTGCTTTGACTCTTCAAAATGATGAGTAATTCTTACATATCATGGAGGATATCTGCACGTTCTGGAATGCAAATATCTACATTTGCTCCATCCAAAGTGAAACCCTGGCTGCAGGGATGCTGGGTGCTGCAGCACTGATCTGGCCTGCCGCGGTGAGAACTGGACACCTCCAGGCAGAGCCACTGATATGGCTTTGTTGTGCATTGCCATGTTATCTCCAAAGCTGAGCTAGCCTGGGAATATGCATAGCCAAAGCCACACAGCACTATAGCTCAGCTAAGAAGCGTGATGTATAGCAGCCGTTTCTGATTATCAGTGTAATAAATGAAAGCTGGATCATCTGCAGTCCAAATAACCCATTCACAGAGAATCAAAAGCAGACTTGCCAAGCTGCCTTTCCCTACTGTTTCACACTCCAGCACAGGTAATGTGGAAGACAGTTTGACCATGGGTTTGTTTATCTAGCATTTTCTATGAGATATATAAACCAGAACATACTAAAAGCATATATGTGTGTATTTATATGCAGTTACACATATTTGAGTCAATTTCTTACAACGGTCTGCACTGATAAATTGTATCTATTGATGGTCCTACATGTTCCTGTTTCTCAGCAGAGGACATGGGAAGTCAGCTCCAGGGAAGGACTCCTGCTCTTTAAACACCGAGTGCCCCTCTTCAAGAAATGCAGATCTCAGGAGGAGGCAGGCCCTGGCTTGGAAGGGATAAATAATTGCCTTCTGGAAGCGAGCTGCAGCACTCAGTGTATCTGTGCCTTCAAAATGTAGTTTTCAGTCCCCATCTGCAGGCAGGATGGAGCAGAGCAGTTCAGCACCCCAGCTGAGCTGGGGGACACTGGGCTGAATTGGGGCAAAGCCATGGCATTACAGCGGAGGATGAAGAACAGTTCTGCTGTGCAAATCATGGCAGTGATCTGCACAGAAAATCTTGTCTACCATTCATTGCTTAATCACCCGGCAGCCAATTCTGTAACAGCCTGGTCGCCTTGTGCTGCTGTAAACAGGCAGTTGTTCCATAGTTCTGGCGGAAAGTCAGGGTGAGGGATAAGTACAGGTCTGCCATACACACCTCTTTCGGTAAAATGACAGAAAGTAACAATTGTAAAATTAAGGAGGACATGTGACTTATCCCATTTGTGCCCATGGGGTGGAGCAGGGGTGCGGGTGGCAGTACAGAACACTGTAGGGCAGCGCCGGGGACATAGACAAGAGCAGCACAAAGCCCTGCGGAAACTGGGGAACAGTAACAAGGGCTGAGGCTGGTGCCCTGCTCTGGTCACCCAAAGCACCCTCCTAAACCACAGCAGATTCCCGAGTCTCATGCCAAACTGGAATTCCATGACAGTTGAAAGCCAACTACCTGCTCAGACAGAAACATGCGTATCTTTCCAGGTCAAGGCAAGGGCTATACGCATGAAGAATTTGGGGAGAAGGGAACATGTGGTTGAGCTGCGAGCTCCACAGCACCTGTACAGTGGTTCACTCTTCCCTCAAGCATGAATAATCACCAGGCTCCAGCCTATACCAAATATTTTGTCTGTTTGATAAACTGGTGCCCAAACCCTAAGGCGGTAAAATCTTAAAGGTAAATTTTCCTTACTCCCTACTTTGGAAAACAGGGATTGAGAGAAATGGTTTTCGTTTCAGTTGAAGGCAAAAGGAAAGTACGACTCAATCAGTATTTTCAGGTAAGAGAATATATTTTTTAGCTGAGGAATCATGAGGAATCCAGAGGTTTTGATTAAAGTCCACCTTCCAGCCCTTCCTTGTGTTAGGAGGCTTCACTGTTATCTAAGCATTCTCATTTGCCTACTGACAGACAGCTTACTAATATACACAATATTATTTAAACTTGTCAAAAGTCATTTAAAATCCCACCAACACCAGCGAAGTGAAAAGGGGACTATTAACCCATAATTCCAGATAGTCAAGAACTGCACTTTCACAATTTTCTAATAAAAACTACTCTGTAATAAGCTTGTCTTCATTTTTTGTTGTGACACAGTCCCTTAATTAATAAATTTTCACAGCCAAAGTAATGAGTTTTCTCTATCATATCTGTCTGATAATATATCTTCTAAGAAAAAATGAGATTAATCATTCTTTTAAAACAGTGGCTTCATGATTTTTTAAATTTCATTTACAATATCTGCATAGAT
>WTSP01002622.1:0-18227 GCA_025331215.1 Actenoides lindsayi
CTCTATTGCTGTTAAATGGACACTCTAAGATCAGGCTTTCTGCTTTTGTAGTTTTGCTTGCCACTCCGATGCCTGCCATGGTGAGGTGCACTAGTCAACGTGGTTTTTAGCTCAGGGACATGGGAGTGACATGAAAGCAGGTAAAGGGTGGGACAGCAGGGAGCAGCAGTGGCCCTGTGGCATCTCCTTCACCCTCAGACAGCAGTCTTTTTTGTGGGGGGGGCCCTTGTACATCTCCAGTGTGTAAAGTATCATTTGTAACTTCTAGTGACATTAATAAGAAATACTGTGTTTGGCTTGAACTGAGCTGAGTGTGGTGTAGAGAAAAATGAAAACCAGACGAGGGGGGTCAGCTGCTGCAAATCTTGTATCTCAAGTATAATCCCACATATGTCTACGTCAAGGTTTTTAGAGCTGTTGTAGTAGAGTAGCATCAGGCTACTTAAAGTATATCAAAATGATTGTGCAAAGCAGACCAGGTCAGGCCTCAACACCAATTATTCACCTGCAGTTTGTTACAGGAGGAAGTTCTGGATTTGCACAGGGAGGACCACCTATGGTACCTGTGGATAGGAGCAGGCCGGCCTGCTGTGTAGCATTTGGCTTGCAGCTTCTGGCTGCCAAATGAAAGCTTTTTTTAAACACAGCTTCTGAGGAGGCTAAATTTTATTTTCACTCATGTTATTAATGAACAAATTCATTCAGCATATACAGTATTTCAGATGGCATGGGAAAATGATGGTCCCTCAGACCTTTTCAGTCTATCTAAATGATCTGTCTTGTGGCATCCTAGACATGGAGACTGTTTAATACTGATTTCTAGTGTTCTGTGGTTTGGAGGAAATTGTAGCTTTTCATGGTTCCCTGGTTTCATGTTTCCTAGGATGTGGGAAAGAAAGGTAGGTGTCCAGGGGTCTCTTGAGTAATAGCCATGGTGACACATCATAGTTCCAGCTCATTTCCAGCATGGCCATAAAGCTCCTTGGCTTCCTAGAGAGTGTCTCTGGGCACACAGTACTTCAGCTACATGAGCATTGTCCATGTCCTTCACTTGGCAAACAATTTTTGACCACTGCCTTCTGCTGTGATCCTTTCTTTCATCTCCCACAAACACAACCAGCCCACACTAGCATGAAGCCCCCAGGTCACTGTCCTCTTGGGCTGTGTGTGCTCTCTTTAGATTCAGCTCAAAACCACCAAAGGCTGAGTAATGCTGAGTGCTCTCAGCTTACCAGGGCATTTGCTACTTGTTGACTTTATGGTCAGCAGAAATGAAATACTGAGAACTACAGAACTAAATCAGCAGGTGCCATAGTCTGCACAAGCTCTGTTCGCTGGTTCTCACACATCCTTACCACTTGATGTAGCTGCTTCTCTGCAGTTCAGTAATTCCAGCATCACTGGCCTCAGTGTGAATATCTGGCAAGGCAGGGGTGAAGGTTGACCGCATCAGCTTCCAGCTTCACTGCCAAAACAACGGCCTACCATGATTTACAGATGTAAATAGTTGAAGGCAAACTGAACCACTGGACCACTTAATATGAACCCCCTCCCCCCCGAGTGCAAGTCAGTATTTCCAGGAAGACTTTACAGTTTCCAAAGATGTAATTATAGGAGCAGTTACCATGTGTAAGGACCAGAATAGGCCTGGAAGCTTCTCTCCCAGTTCATTTAAAGGAGGAATTGTCAGGATTTGCAATGAACAAGATACAGTGAAAGCTGGATTTTGTCTGATAATCTATGGGGTTCTAATGCTATTTAAGCGCCTGAGGCACCTGCAATTCAGAACAGGTTGAGCAGACTTGAGTTTATCAGAAAGGTTTAAGAGCAGCGACAGTTAGTACTATGCAATTGCTAGCTGAGTTCAGTGACAACTTTGTGATTACTGAAAGATACTATCTTTCCATCGGGAGACTGACCCAGAGTAGATGGTGTAGTTTTCTATCACATCTGGTATCTTAAGTTACTCTTGAATTAACGTTTTGTCACTAATTCTTGACCTAAACTTCATTCTCCACAATTTTCCGAAAGAGTCCCAAGTTCAAGTTGGTTGTCACTCATGTAAGCAGTAGTTTTTCTTTTACAGTTGAAGATCCTTGCCCTCATCTCAGCATTTAAATTTCTGGGAAGGTGAATTTAACTTTACTTTCCACAAATGTGCTCAAATTCTCACTAGAAATAAATTTTACAAGTTGCAGTTGTAGTTCTTATGTAACTGTAGTTCCTTTGTAACAACCCCAGAAAAATGAGCAGCATTATTTGCAGAATCTGATGCTGTTAAGTGGAGCACATCTCGCATCCCTCAAAGTCAAGGGTGCAGTTCCCTTTAGTAACTGTGACTCCAGCTTCCTAAGGAGGTGGCAGAAGAGAGGACACTTGGTAACCTGTGCCTCAGGCTGTTGTCTGCCTGTCACAGTGGCACAGTGACAACTGCTCAGGTAGGACACCCCACTGCACCAACTAACCTTTATTTGCAGCTGAGGTAGGTCATCATCTTGGTCCCACAGTTTTAGGGTGACCACAGTGCCACGGAATGGGTAGCCAAGCAGCTGGGACAGGCCACTGAGGGAGGGAGCAAGTGCTTAGAAGCCGTGGGAAGGGACTCAGTGTAGGACAGTGTCTGGGTCTGAGAGCATTTAGTAACCTTATCTTGGCAAGGTCGGGTGTTACCATAAATAGGGCCCATCTGTGCGAGGCTTCAGGCAACATTTATTTGAGCTGCAAGGGAATAAATATGTAATTTTCCTCTTGTGAATAATGGATAATGACCTTCAGTGCTTCACTGGAAGTGTTCTGCCAGTGACACTTGTGCGAGAAAGAGTTGCTTGCCTAATCAGCAGCGTGTTTGGTGTCTGCCATGGATTTGAATTTGGAACTCCTTTTTCAATAAAAAGAAAGAGCTTTAACCTCTAAAGTGCTGGTTTCTTCCTCTAATAGCAGCTGAATTCACAGCAACATATCAAACAGGCTTCGCATTTCTATTGGTTTCTGTTGACTAGAAATGTTGATAGAAGGGTGTCTCCCACGGCTGGGGTAACGGGTGAGCTGTTAGCACTGCCTAGCATGTGCAAGTCTGCAATGCTGCACCATAAATGTTACTGCAGGCAGCTATTATTCAGGCTGCCTGTCACCTTGTTTGCATGCACAGGCACCAAGCTGTGCATGCACATGTACAGCACTGGGAGATTTTCCTCTACCTTTAGCTATACAAACACCAGGATAATGAGTAGGGAAATGATTCAAAAACTTTCACTTGCAGGAAGATGCACTCCTGGGATTTAGAAATACACTGTCAAGAGAGAAACTGCAAGAGCTCGAACCCAAACCACAGCTGCAGTCACAAGCGAAAACAGGACGTGAAGGAGTGTTTCTAGGAGAGCAATTCAGAAAAAGGTGTTACTACCAAGAAAAATGTTGGTCTGTCCCCTCCAGAAAATATTTTGCCAGTCCCATCCACATACAGAGAGGTTTAGGCAGCAAGGAGCAGTGACATTTCAAAAAGCTGGAGTGTCCTAGTGAAGAAGTGCTCATTGGGTAATGACCTTGCATCTCTTGAGTACCAGGGTGCGGGACTGGATGAACTCAGAAACTTATTTGTAGAGTACAAAAGTATTTTCCTTTTTCTTTTTTTTTTTTTTTTTAATATGCATATACACACACACATCCACATTCATCCCTTAGTATCAGAGCTCACGTTTAAGCAGCAGCAGATCAAAAGCTGCTGTATGACTTCTTAGCCCCACTTCTAAATGCAGCCAGCTGCACCACAGCAGGTGATGGCTACCACGGGAGTGCACACAAAACCACAGGCATCTGGGCAGCAGGGCTTTTGACTATCTGGGGCACCGTTTCACTCCTAGGTGTTGACAGAAGTGTTCTACAAACTTAAGAGTTAATGCAGTAAGTAGCTGAAAAACAGGTTATGTGTTTGACATGAGTTATGCAAGAGGGGCAGTCAAGTCTAACTTACTTTTCCTACAGTGGGAAGGAGAAAAGCAGGTAAGTCAAGCTGACTTTGTTGACATTCTGTTGATTTTTTCATGTTCCTGTGTTTATGGTGCGCAGCTACTGTCCATGTCTGCCCTAGGAAGCCAAGCACATGCCTGAACAACACCGGTCTGTGACGTAGCCCATCTCACAATGTCTTAGTGTTGACCTTGTTCAAAGCTAGCAGGTAGGGGAGAGCTCCAAAGAGGAGAGTACCTTCCTCCCACCCCTCAGGCTTCAGCTGCTAATTCATGCTTCCAACCTCTTGAGTCTGAGCTCTGTCCAGGGGCCCAAAACCTCAGGGTGCACAAATGTTCAGTGCCCTGGACTGCTTGCTATCTGCAGAGCTGGGGGCACATTGCTGTCTGAGATAGGGGTGCAAGAGACATGTCCCCCTCCTTGGAGAAGGGACAGAAATAAATGTGAGATGATATACATAAGGAACTTGAAGGGGATCAAAGGTGGGATCAAAGGGGAAGCAGCAATTAGGATTGCTGGAGAGTTCAAGAGGGTGCAGATAGGCTTGTGGGAAATGTGAGGATTTGCTAGGTGAGGACACCGCTTGTTTGGCAGATACTGATGGCTATTGAGGCAGTGGTGAGACCTGGGGTGGGGAGAAGCAAGATGGAGGCTACTGGATCGTGCAGAAATGGCTGGGCCATGAGGAGGAAGGAAAAGGGGCCCTGGTGTGCATCTGACCCAGCTGGTGGTAGTGTCAGGATTGGTTTCTCTCTCAGAGCAATACCGAGAGTACAGATAAATGAAAGGGCTTGGCAAAACTTTGGGCTCCTTAAGCTACAAGTGGTGTAGACCCTCTGCTGCAGGTTTTCTGTTTGTTGTTCATCTAGCCCCAGGAATCTGCTTTGGTGCCTGCAAAGCATTTGGCAGGGAAACACTCCTCTCCCAAGGGCAGAAGGGGCTATGGGAGGAGATTCAGGCAAATGCAGAGAAAGGTTCTATCTACACTGTTTAAATTTAGGCTTTGGACTGGGCTCGAAGCATTCAAATCCACAGTGCCTGGATTAAAACAAGGAGGCAACTTGTAATACTCATTAACAGCCTACTCTGAGCTTATAGGATGGGGTTTTTTTTGTTGTTTTTTTTTTTCTCCCCTATTGCTGTAATAGTCAAGTCTAAATAAATGAAAAGGGGGTTTTGTCATGGGGGAAGTGAAGCATCCTGTGTGAGAGCAGGGGGCATAGCAGCTGTCAGCTTGCTAGAGCTCAATTAACATCAGCAGCTTCCCGTGTCTACTGAGCAGGGTGAGGGAGGGTCGAGGCGGAGCCAGAAACAGGCAGGCTGCTTTTGCTGCCAAGAAACAGATGCTAACAAGAAATAAGGGGAAATGTGTCAGTGCCTGTTGAGGCCTAGCCAGTGTCTCATGAGCAACAGGATCAGCAGTTGCGGTGGCTAGAGGCCACGTATCAGCAAGAAAAGTCTTAAAATTGTGACAGTGTAGAGATGATCCCAAGAGGGAGAGGTGGTGCAGGAGTGACTGGAACCTTTGGAGGTAAAACCCATGTTCTCTGAAGAACTGAAATATGTGGTCAGGGAAGTGACGCTCCATTCTCCTGAGGCTGGACTAGGAGCGCTGACCTCTTCAAAACCACCAGGTTTAACAAAATTTTTCTTAAAAGTATGTTTGGCCTCCTTCTCTCCCTTAAGATTCCCTAACTTTGAGCAATCAGAAAGCATTTAGCTTAAGAAAGAGGAAAAACCCGGGGAGACTTGAGAAAAGTAGCCAGGAAAGTCCACTGATGCTTTAGTTAGATGAAGCCACAAAATGATCCACTTACCTGGAGACAGCACTCTCTTACTTAGTATGGGAGAAAGTCTGGGACTTGCTGACGAGAAGGGGTGAAGGATCTCACTCCCAAGCTCTTGGATATGAAAGACCAATGAGTTTGTTTGCTGGGAATAAGGGAAGTACTTGGTGAATGTGGATAAAATGCTTTCCTACACTTAAAACGAAAGTTCAGTTGACAGGTTTGCAGAGTGTTCCCACTAGACTTACAGTGAGTTTGTGATATGAGTTTTATCACTGTAAGACTAGACAGGTGCATGATAAAACTGGAAATGCTTATCAGACCCTGTGGTAAAATGCAGTGACAAAACATTGTTGTTGTCGTAACAAACTGCAACACAGCAGGGCTGTTGCTAGGGTATTTCTGTTTCCACGGAACTTTCTCTGCCATAAGCTGCACAAAGTCGCTGGCTGAGGCTGATGAGATTCAGTGGTGGCAGGAAACGTGAGCAGGGATGGATCGTGATGCATCCCACAACCAATGCTCTATGATCCTTTCCTCCCTTGCAGTTTCCTTGTGCTCTGGGTGAATAGCTACATTGTTTAACCAATCTCAAAAATGGGACTTAGGACTGTGTTCTCAGCTGAAACAAAAAGGGAATTAGGTCAAAACCCCCACAAAACAGTGCCCAGAATATAAAACTGTGGTGCAGTATGAGGCTCCTTCATGTGTGTCATGGTTATTGTGCATGCTTCTGTACTGACCTTAAAAAGGGAGCAGACCAGCACTAGTGCAGTCAGAAATTCTAACTTCCTTGCAGGGAAGGCACAGTTGAGTGCCTATAAAAGTTCTAACTCACTGTGCTGAAACTCTTTAAAAGTAAGTTTTAAATACAGTTAGACTTCCAAGTCCACATACAGTAGCCTGAGTTTTCCAAATGAGCTGGAAAATAAAAAAAAAGCAATTGATATATGTTAATCCTCTTAGTGTCTGAAGTTCAGAGTAGCCAAGGCATTCTTTCCTGTGAGAAACCCCTACTGAAACAACTTGTGTTTGAAATTCTTCCCTCGTTTTGTTCCTTCCACCCTCTACACGTTTCATCACAGGCAAGCTACTTCTTATGCCTTTGTTACTTTTTGTTGTCCCCATCCCACCCCCTGCCTAATGAATGGTAGAAAGAAAATATATCCTATACAAGGATGAAGATTTCTAAACCGTATGTGCTTTACATCAGGAAACAAGCAAAATAGAAGAAGTTTTATTTGTGTGTAGCAGTCACATATAGTCACACTTGCAGTAGGATTGAAATGAAATATTAACAATGGTGAGCACTTGGGTTCTCTGACAGAGGAACACGTACCACTATGGTAGTCTCTGAGTTCTAATACTAAGCAGATGCTTCAGCTAGCTTCCTAGCTTCCATTTCCTGCTTAGCCTTCTCTCTCATTTCTCTTTCTCTCTCGATGAGAACTGCTTGTTCTTGCTCCCACTCCTTCAGCTTCTGCTCATGTTTTGCAATGTCTTCCACTTCACATGCTGGCAGCTTTTTCTCAACAAGTTGGGTGGTCAGCGTTAACAGGCTTTGAAATTCAACCTTGCCAAGTGAATGCAGCTTAGAGTACAGCTCCTGTCATAAAAAGGGATTTGTTGGGGAGTGAGAAGGAAAGAGCCAGTCAGTCGCAAAATAATCAGCCACAAAATACTTCCCTGTGACAACTAACACATCGCTGTTTGAGTCTATTAGCTGTGCTATACAGGCCAGGTAACTATTTTATCCCAAAGTGTTTTGACTGTGGTAGCTGGAACCATTTCTTGAAATGCTAACCTCTAGAATATTTTTCTTTTGAGCAATAAACTAAAACCAACTAAGTTTCATTTTCATCAACCAATGAAATTCTTCTTATTTTTACAAGGTCAGTTATCTGGTATCAACAAAGATCAGCCAACAAGTCAACTACAATAAATATAATCTAAACACCTTGGGTTTGTGCCTTACCTCAAAACCAATCCAACAATTGCTCCACGCTGCCTGCATTAGCATTCCTTTCAAAAGATGCACGTGACTTTAAATGCTCTCTTGCTAATGGCTTACTAAGTAACTCCCATGATTTTTCTTCCATACAGGTACTGTGATCTGAGGCTTAACTATGCTTACACAGACAAGGGATATTTTTTTAGAGATAGTCTACACTGAAACTAAGAGCAGGACTTAAGAAACTGTGCACTATTTCTTTCTTGAGTTTTACTTAACTGGGTTTCATACAGCACAAAAATGTTAATTCCCTTACGATGACGACTCATCCAATGACACTACTTCTGGCCTTCTGGAATCTTTATCCTGATGGCTCACTAACAACCTAATTAATTGCCTTAAAAAAGTGCAGATACACAACCAAGGAATTTCCTGGGGAAGGAAGATGACATGGCACTGGCAGATTCTTTACCTCTTGCTCACTCATTGGATAATAACACAATTTTCCTTATCGTTATAAACGCATATACTGAGCCCAGCACTTGCAGAAATGTTTAAAGTAAGCACATGTCCTAAAAAAAGGTACATCCATGCAATGTACCCTTTGAATAAAGGTGGTTCTGCAATTCAGGATGATGTAAAGGAGATGTGGCGATCATTCACCTCCAAAGCTGCAAGTCTGGAGCCATGAAGATAGCCAGACTTCCACTTTCAGTTATCACTGGAAACTTAAGTGCTGTGCTGCTAGCCTCAGTACTCCTCTTAACCCAGCCCATGCTGGCAATAATCTGGAAAGGCATTGACCCTCACCTCCTCTTTTGAGGCTCTGCCTTGTTCTTGTCCCCTGTGAGGCCCCTCCACTTCTCTCTGCCTTAGCCCACAATTGCAGGCTTTGTGGTGTTTCGCCAGACTCTTGAAGGTTTGAACTGGACAATGGCAGATTGAAGACTAAAATGCTAGACATGCAGGTCTGATGGGATTGGGTATTTGGCTCTGGTTTTTGATTTTATGATAAAGAATGAAAACAAAACCAATGGCTTTGAAGCTAATGGACTAAAACCAAACAGTAATATTTAGGTGTACTCATCTCTATTTTGTTTGTGATGTCAGTAAGTATACAATGCACAAATGGGAAATGCAAAGAAGCTGCACAGCTTAGGTCTGGCGAAGAAACCTGACAATACGGATGTTCACAGATTAGATACCCAGTTTAAACATAACTGGTTTAGGTCCTGCAGACTCTCCCTCTAACGACTACCATGGATGTGCTGAAAAGGGGATTTATGGACTGAACCTAAGCAGTATGAAATTGAACTAGAGAAAGGCAAGAAACTGGAAACAGTAGGGCTTCTCTCTTAAGTCATTACTGGTACCACTGAACTACTGGAATCTTCCCCGCTCTGCTGTGATACATTAATGAAACTCATTTAGGAAAGGAGCAGGCTCTCTATGTCCTGCAGGTACCAAAAGGGCACATTCTTAAGTGGCTAAATCATTGATTTATATAAACACTGTCCAGGGCTCTGCATGCAAACATATTTAGAGAAGGAACACTGCTTTAGAAAGGGTGTTTTCATAATTGTTGTGATGAAATGCTTGCCCATTGATCACTGACACATAGAAGGAATTGCCTGACAAACTCTATATTAAGTAGTGAGCCTCAGCATACGGGATCTGAAAACAGGTAATTACAACACAAATGACAGTGTCAGTCAGAGAGTCTACATTACAGCTCTAAAAGCTTTATCCAGAAAAAGCCAAATACCTTCAAGTCCTGTTTGTTTTAGTGGAAATGAAGGACAAGCCGCCTCTCACATATTTTATGTTAGGCTGCCTTGGCTTTTTCAGGTACTTCCACAAATAGCTGTTCTGAACGTTGGTATGAGACGTGGAGCCCAAGTGTGTTAAAAGCCTTGCAGAACAAGCTACAGTTCTATGCAGGAACTGTATGTCTGGAGCAAATCCACATGGTTTTCTTCACATACCCAGGTGTACTACTTTTGAAGGAGGACTTGGCAAGCAGGAGACAGAAGCAATTGGTTTTGAGCTCAAGGTAAATGCTAGCTAATGCAGGGATGGACAAAGTGCAACTGAAGTGTTTCCAGCAGCAGGAGCGCAAAGCCTGTGTTGAGATTACATCACACAAGGGGCAGGTGATCTGTGATGGGACAGCAGCTGTGAATACCAACATCACCAGGTTGCTTCAGAGCTGCCATCTTCCCTCAAACTTGTATGGATTTCTAGTGAACTTCTCTGCCCTGTGAACCAGGACCACAGGTGTGCAGGGTTTCAACCGGGAAGACTGGCTGGTGCTGGCCTGATGGATTTGAGACAAGAGTCCAAGAGCTCTTTCAGGTTTAGCTGAAATGTCATTCTGACTTGTGAGCTTCTTTTCTCATCCAGACAGTCAAGAAATTGTGGCGTATTTACATACAACTTACTGTTGCATGCCTAAACTTCACATGAGGGGTATATCTTTCTTATATTCAGACTCTTCTGGTGAGAGTTTAGAGCTAAGTATTGGGACTGTAGTTTGTTGGCTCAAAGTTAGGGCACTCACCACCACGCCAGGGAATTAACTGGGGTTAATTAAGAAACCTGTGTAAATGCTGAGGTGAGGAGGAAGCTACACTCTTGTCTCTAGTCTGCCCTGAGTCTGACATCTAGGGCTTGTTTTGAGCACTCTGCATTATTTTCTTCAAGACTAGACAATAGGAGGAAAATGAGAGACTCATAAAATGTACTGCTCCCTCCTTCAAAGGGCACTTGTGTTTACCTAATTCACTGGATTGCATTAATTATCACATGCTGAGCACCAACTGATTCCCCAACACTTTAATTAAAAAATTCTAAGCACCTACAAAGCAAATTTAGTATCTAAAGATCAGTGGCAAATAATTTATGTAAATAAAAATAAAGAAGTGTATACGTGAAGTGAAAACACAGGGTATTAGTCTTTTAACTTTTGAAACTTCTTTAGAACAGCAGTTTGTATCCAGAACCAGATGTACCCCAGATCATGACAGCAACAGTGGAAAGTGATGGACTATGGAAAGAGTATTGCTCATGGAACTAAAAGGTACATTACTTTTAACCTGGGGTATTTGATTTTTACCACAGCACAAAACAGAGATGATAAAATAAAATGAGATTGTCATATTGCTATGAGATGATCAAATAAAATGCACCCATTATATAGGTGTGCTCTAATGATGAACTGTTTGTGTAACATACACAAATGGACAATAATTCAGGATGGTCACGTGCCTATTACAATTTATTTTAATGAGCAAGAGCCCACACAAGGTCAGATAATGCATCTCTAAAGACATACCACTTTCAGGAACAGCACTGTTATTTATCATTTTGATGTATGAAAAGTGAAGATAAAATCCAAGCAGACAGACAAAAGACAAGTGGCCTTGAGCATTCATGTCTTTGTAGGCTGCTGCTTCTTCTTTGAAGTGAAAATGTAAGGTGACATCAGTTTCAAAAAAGGCAGGTGGGACTTCTGATGCACTGAAGGGATGTCAGTCCAATAGCCATAATAAGCCTGGATATGTATTTGCTAGTATATATTATGGAGATCTACTATGGCTTCCAATACTTAGATAAATGAAACTCTCTTACCTTGAATCGGCTGTAGTACTCAGGTGCTTTAGACTGCTCTGTTTCTTCTGATTCTGCATACTGTGACTTCTGCTCTAATTCCTTGCCCTCTTCAGCTGATTCTGGACAAGGTTTTGCTTCAAGGGCAGACTGCAAAATGGTCTCCAGAGCATCAATCTGAACAATAAAATTTGTCATCATTAGCATAAACAGTTTGGATGTACAATCTGAATAATACAAACCATGAGTTACTATGTATTTTGAGATGATTTCTGTGTATGATAGAAAAAAAAGCCAAATTCTAAAAGGAAATGAGATTTATTCTTGGAAGAATTTTATACTGTAGTTGAGACCTTTGACACTGGACATTAAATCCCTGCAACAGAACAACTCCACCACTCTCTGTCAACAGTAAAACTACCCTGTGACTCAGATGCTGAGTGGTATTTGCAGATCTGTCAGGCATTAGGTTAATGTCTCTTCTTGGCTAACCCTCTTGTATATCTGACCATAAATACTAATGCTAAATGGTAGTCTCAGTGCTAACGGCATGAGCAGGACACAAAATCACAGATACATCTAAATAAGATATTCCTGTGGATTGTCTGAACAGTATAATCTTCAGGACAACATCTCAATACCTCTTCGATGAAATGAAGCAGGGAAACCACCTGTTCAGCAAACAAGAACATTTAATTCCTATCACTACTTTGGTAATTTAATGAAATAATCAGTGAAATAATAACTATGTGCTTGCAAATGCATACATTCATTTAGAGACTTTCTGAAAAAATCGAAAGAAAACCCAAACCCAAACTTGTCTTGCTTGTTATTAGTTAAACAACATATCACAATACTAAATCAGGATTTCTATTATTAGATAGCAATGGCAGAGAAGAGACACTGTTCTAGTCAGAAATGAATGAAAGTTTAAAGCCTGAAAGAAAACTAAGTGACTGATAATGGTTGGACAAATTACTTGAAAATGTTTACACCAAAAATCACACAGTTAATAAAGTTCATTTGAAAACTTCCTTTTTAGATGACGATATTTAAGTAATACCACATTTTGGAAAAGAACCAAATTCACAAAAACAGGGCCATGTTTTTCCCAAGTAACTCTGTGACTTGCAAGGACAATGACTTATAACATAGCCCATACTTCTCAGTGCTACAATACTGATCTACTAGACTTGCATAATGGTCAACCTAGTCCTGCCCAAGAGAAGCCCAGAGTACTACAGGAGAAAAGGGTTTATGGCACTTGAGGTTGTTTCCATTACATATGCTACCAATTTCAGTGAATGTTGACTGATCCCAACACTGACCTGGTCAGTGCTCTTGAGTTCTTTACCCTTAGGAATGCTATGTTTTAGTTGAAAATAGTAATTAAAAGCATTCTATATTTATATATTTGTAAGTAGACAAAAAAAAAAAAAAAAATCACAAGCATATTAGGCTGAGTTCTTCATACTTGGAGTTAAGGAAGAAATCCCCCAAACCACATACCCAAAGATATAACTAAAAATGATGGACACTGCAGATTTTTTCTTCCTTGCACTATCCAGTATTACACAGAGCTGCTTCTGAGCAGGAAGCAATAGATAGGAGAACCTGCTAAGCACTGAGTGCCCTGGCCTTTGTTTGTCAAGGGAAATGAAGAGACTGCAAAAGCCTGGTAGTGATGCTAACAAAAGGGAGACTCTCATCACCAGAGACAACTTCAGGAAAGAGTACCGAGATCAGATCAGTGCTGTTTCTATGTTCCAGCTCATGTAATGGTAGTTTCCTAAGTTATTCCTCCTAAGCTGACTGAATCCAGGATCAGCCAGATGCCCTTCAGCACTCCTAATCCCCAAGTCCTTTAGTCAGTGCTGACCTCACAAATGGACCGAATCTATCCATCTGCTCCAATTGAGGGCACTACAATCCTTCTAGAAGTCACTCTGTATCATTTTTGGACCAGTAGCACTCAGGACACCATCTCACAGGGCACAGAATACATGGATTTCTGTGCTAGGAAAGGAAAGGAATGTGATATTTCACCCTCATTGCTAAGAGGTATGTCTCCAACTGAGTTCAAAAGCCTGGGAAACAAAGGTGTCCTCCCATCCCCATAGACATGAGCTTCCTTCAACAGTCCTAGGTGTCTCTATAAGGAAGGCAAAGCTTAGGAAACATACTTAAGTGATTTATGGCAATAGCAGATACTCAATCCCAAGGACATGACAGTAAACATCATAACTGGCTCATCAAACAAAGCAGTGATTCTCTTCTGTCTTCCAAAGACCTCTGAAGTATTGCCCAGCTTCTTCTCATTAGCAAGGCACAGAATTCACAGGTTTTACTGAGTTTGGCTTGTGTGAAATTCCCTGTGTTCAGCAGTTTATAGCCTTCATACTTACAGCTTCTTTGCAGATTTTGCTGTCCCCCGACAACGAAGCCACATTTTCCATCACTTGCAAGGCTCTATTCAAGTATCCAGGTGTCCACATGAGTGGCATTAGATTGTATACAGCTCTTAGCCCCTTATTCAACTCCACCTTCCCTGTCAAAAAAAATACTTTAGCATTAGTACTTCAGCATATGAGTCTTAATGGAATCCATATGGGTTGGCTTCTGTTTTTTTAAAACTGACAGCAATTGTCTTGGCTTCTGTAGTAAAAACAGCACACTCTTTTAAAAAGCTGCTCGGGCAGAACTGCTATTACTTTATTTTATTAAAGTGTCATCTTTTTGCCCAACTTCATGGCTATTACATGTTTGTTTCTGGTTCCTCCCCATTTTCCTTCGCCCCTGGCCTAGAAATTTTGTCCAGACGGAAAAGAGAGAAAGTGCTCAGGTTTTCTGGTTATTTAGTAGTTGTACCTCCAGGATGTCTAAAGATCTCTGACAAATGACCCCTTAGCCTCCAGGGACAGGCCATGCAGTATATGCACACAAAATGTGAGGCTCTGGACTCACCTCTGTGGCCTTTAGGGCCTACTCACACACGTATCATGGTCAGATTGTACAGTATTCACAGCACACACTCTGGCTAACTACACAGCTTAGTACCCTTATTTCTGCTGGAGCTTTCCAAGACGAAGCATGGGAGACCTGCCAAAATTAAATTTTGTTTCTTGATTTAGGCTGTTCTGTGCAACAAGACCTTCATTGACTTTAGCAAGACCTGTGATGTGCAGCATCACTGACAATGTGTTTTTTCTTCTGTCAATTAGTAGAGAACATGAAACTCCTACATAACAGAGAAAACGTACATGACGTTGCTGTTGTTGAGTACTAATTTACAATGATCCTTGCTCTAAGGTTACAATTTTGTCATTGTTAATGTAACAAATAACACTTCAGCGTAACTTAACGAGAGTTGTATCCAAGTTCTTGATCTCATTTGCACTCTGGCTATGTGGCGCTTAGGACCATGGTTTAGTGGTGGATTTGGCAATGCTAATGGTTGGACCTGATGATCTTAAACATCTTTTCCAACATAAACAATTCTGTGATTCTATAAAGACCCAAAACTGTGAAACATCTCTTCCCTGTAAAGAATAAGGTAACAGTTTAGGAAAAGCAAGGTAATAAGTGCACAGACAAAACTTTTGGACTATGAATAAATTAAAACAGACGAGGTGCTTGAGGCCACTCTGTGCCCCTAGACATCTTTCACTCTCTCCATTAGTGCTGGCAAGACTGTGGAATACATGACATAACAGTAAATAGCTTTTGATCTACTGAATGTCAATGTCATGGAACAAGTACTACTGCTCACAAACAGTGAAGTGCATTTTTTGAAATACAGCCACGACTCAACCATTCCAGACGACATAAAACCCACACCAAACTGAATGCCAACTGGACAGTAAAGTCCATATTTGTATCAGCATCTCCACTGCACAACGAACTTCAGCTCTATGGAAAACCCTGCTTTCAAATGAATTTTCACACTTACCCTCCTTTTTGTTTTACAGCCATGATAAATCCAAATCAGCATTCTAATTTTGCCACTACACATCTTTTATTTTCAGGCCACATTTTAAGAACATGTCCACATTTTATTCCCCTCAATAATTCCCCTGTAATAAAGTGCAGTAGTGGAACAACTGCATAATCATAAATTTTAAATTAATTTATTACCTTAAAATAAATAATCATTTTGTAGAGAAGACAAAATGTATCTGTACTATTCCTCTAAAGCTCAGAGGAAATTCAATAATTAACTTACACCATTCCCCTTCCCTTCAATTATGGATACACTCCGATCTAACTGCTCTTTAATCATGGAATAACAGAATGGTTTGGGTTGGGAGGGACCTTAGCAGTGAAGACTCCTTAACAGATACAGGATAAAGCCACTGCTACCTGCTGTTCACAAGAGAAACATTAACTTTATTGTAAGTAGTAAATGTTCCAAACATAGTGGTTTTCAGTCTATGCTCTCTGAACTTCTTGAGTTTTAAGGACCATTTTAAGAAGTTCATTAACTAGAAAAAAAGTCTATTGTCCATAACCTTAAATTTGTGTTATTTGAACTCTGTACTTACAGATTTTTCGAAAATTTGTTTCTCCACAAACAAACCAAACCTATTGTTCTTTAAGAACATCTTTCTTTCAGCTACCAATCCAAACCTGCAGGGAACCCTAAAAGAGGTTCTGATGCTGTCTCGATAAAGGGCATAGCATTCAAATCAGTACCAACCTCAAGACTTACACAATAGGTTTAGCCTTAACTCTGAAATTATTCCTTCCATTTGTTTGCCTTTTTCTGTCTTCACCTTCTCTTTGATTACATTTTAATAAAGCAGAGATACAAATTTAATTCAGTCACTGAAGACAAGAGGGAAAGATGACTCTGAGGGAGGTAAAACTTACCAAGGAATGCATAACCGTACAGCTGCGAGCTAAAACCCACAGTGCTTGTTTGCTTCAGACCTGTAAGCACCAACGATGCTCCAAGATTTCTCTCCTCTTCCCACTGCAAAGAATGTAAACTGAGTAAGTGCTTCTTGACAAATACGAACATAAAATGGCAGCAGCCACAGACAGCACACAAGGCTTTCAACAGATATCTTAGCAATAAAGTAAAAAAAACCCCAACGTTAAACATGTCTAGTGTTCAGAGTTACAGTACATGTATCCTGAAGAACACCTCTCTTTTCAGAAGACAGGAAAATTTAAGAGGTTGCAGTTTTCCATGGAAGTCCATCAGTGCATTTCCTTCAGGACAAAGGGTCACACTGATGTGCATTGGCTGAGCTCTGTCTCTGTCCTACCACTTGCTTCAGTGTAACACTGCTGAAGAAAAAAAACCTCAGGGCTTCAGTACTAGAGCAGCCTTTTCTGTTATGTATATGGTAAGATACATGCTCCACTATGCCTCATTAAAACAGGATAATGTTGAGAAAAGAATATACTGCTAGTGGCTGCTCTGAGTCCAAAATCTGCGCTGCTGAACATATGCAACTCACTAAGATCACTGTATGCCCCGGGATTTAAAGTACAGCTGTCTCTCCAGCTAGAGAGAAGTACCAGCTGTCTGAGCCAGACCACCAGTGATGGCTAACAGGCACCCCATCAGTAAGTACATTAAAATCACAAGAGTAGCATGAATCTCATTTTGCTATAAATAGTACAGTACATTTTTCAAGACCAGAGAAGCACCAACATCAAGTATAAATGTCTCCCTACTCAAGTGAAAGGAGCTGAACAACTCCCATTGCTGAGAAAATGAGGAAAATAAAGCCAAAAAAGGCAATAGATCAGAGGAAGTCTTGACTGTCTAACACATGGGTTCTGTGGTAGAGTATTTCAGTGTCTTATTACCTTATGACCTGAAACAAATATCTCTGATGAAAGGCAGAAGCCTTCTGAAAAATTCCCCGAGGTACATGGAGTCTTAAAAACCACAAAGGTTCAGCCTTCTACTTTAATGCATTATTCAGAAGTGTCTTTTCAAGGTATGGCATTTTTTTGTGTCTCCATTCAGGTGCTACAAGAATTTGCATGTTATCATCTGACACACAATACCATCACCTGACAGCCAGGCAAGGTGTTTACCAGACCCACAAATGGGATACAAGGAGATAGGGCTGTTTCCTGCTGAATTCAGCAATGCAGCTGAATGTTACAGGAAAATCAGGGGCAATTGGAAAAACAGGACTTTTAGCAGTCTAGGTTCTTTTGGGAGCTAGCCCATTTGGCTTCAACAGCTGGAGGAACTGCAAGCACTTCATGTTAACTCCTTTGCCAGTGGAAGGTAGCAATTATACTGACTGTTCACAGCAGTCAAGGAGGAAATTTTCTGGAGAGGACCAAGTCAGGCTTTCAATCATGTTTACAAAAGCAGAAAAATTGAAGCTCTCTATCACCTGCTATATGCGTGAAGGACTAACGTAGTCACGTTGCTCCAGACTGAAAAAACCTTTCATCAGGCTGCTGGACTGTAAGTTACAGCCAAAGGCCTGTCTGCAAAAGGATGATGGCTGACCTGTCTAATGCCCTGGAAAAAGGGAATGGGATTTTCAGGAGCAGCTGAGCAGATCTCATAACTCTGTCTACCCCCACTTCTGAAACCAAACACAGCAAATTGGTATCGAGCATTATAAGGTGTTGAGTGGTACTTTGTATGGTGTATACACACAAAAACATGGCTTATTGCTGTCTTTGGATAGGATTATTTCAAAGTGTGTATTAAGTCACAGCTATATATTTATATTTGTCTTAAACGTGTTGTATGTCTACACTACCCTTGCCTGTATATTCAGCTTTCATGAAACACTACACATACATGAAAAGAAGCTGCCTAAAGTGATGGACATGACACAGCCCTTTCCTGATATCTGAGTGTCCTGGTTTGAGTGAAAACAGAACTAATTCTGTTCAGTAATTTTACTTTTCAGCTCAGTTCTTCTAATTAA
>WTSP01002622.1:18327-60545 GCA_025331215.1 Actenoides lindsayi
TGGGGAGGGAGGGGGGTTAACAGAGAGCGTCTGTTATCGGTCTAAGGGGCTGCCCTGACCCTAAACCGTGACACTGAGACACTTTTGCAAATGTAGAATAATGCCACTTCCAAGAGCCTGAACTGTCATGTTGGCCTTAAGCAAGTTAGAGGTGAATAGGAAACCCCTAATCCTTGGAGACAGGAGAGATAAAACAAAGTTATTTTAAAAATAAATACATAATAGAAAAAATGCAAATAAAGCCAAATGGGATAGTAAAAATCCTAATGAAAATGCTTTATAATTCTGCAACATCACCATTACCCACCTCTAATGGTGAGCAACACTTAACAGAGTCCTATACAATAGCTGACAGTTTTATGCTGTAACTGATAGAGCTCTCTTTGAACTAAAATGTCATTTCATAACCTTCCAATGGGCGTATGATACAGATGAAAATCCCAACACATCTTCTCTTTCAGAGAAAGGAGCAGAAGGGGTGAAAAGTTATTTGATGGCTTTCGTATTTTGTTGTTTCTATTTTTTTTTCCCTTCCTTTCTTCTACAGTTATAAAAATAATGAAAAACTAGAAAAGACAGGAGTATTTACTTTTTCAAGTTAAAATTATATTAAAGATTTAATGCCCAGCTGACTGCACCACAACACTCAGAAAAGGAGGCTTTGTGTATTATTTTGAGTGCAGTCAGCTTACCGTATGTTCAGACTTGGTCGCTAGGTACTGGTATAAAACATAGAGGGAAAGAAGCTGTGTTGAGAATTCATCAAAACTTTCTTGCAGCATGATCTCTGTTACTACTGACATAGCATCTGTGGAGGAAAACAATACAAAATTAGTAAGTGCAAATTTTCACAGCTCCCTTTTGCTCCCACTCATGTTCACTGACACTTTATTGCTGTAGTATGTTTTGAAGCAGTAAGAGAGACAGTTGAACATTTCTTATGTCTAATAGTATAGAAAGAGTCCTACTCGCTTAGGTTATTCAAACACATTGAGAGAATAAAGAATGACTCGAACAGTATGAGACCACAGCAAAAGGGCTTTGCAAACTCATCTTAGCTCTACACTCTCCAATTGGCTTTTCTTTGATCAGCCCTTCAGTAGTTAACTTTTTTATAAAAATCTCAAAAAATTACGACTTGTTCTTGTGTTTAGATTACAAACAAGAGAAGACTGGCTTAAATTCATTGCCCTTAAGGTGACAGGAGAGTACAATGGAGCAGAATGTTGTCACAGATCACCCACAGCACTCACTGTATTCAGCAAACAGTGCTCTAGAGGAGATCCATGGGGAGTTCCAGTGACACTCCCTGTCAGGAAGGACAGTCTGTTAAACAAAAGGCCTTGAGCTTGTCACAGAAAAGAAATACAGATAGAATAAGGGGGAATTCACAGATAAAGGGGTTCTCAAAATAAAATAAATAGAAGTATTAATTTGGCATTTAGCAAAACCTGTATGATAAAAGCTACAGAAGTCCTGCAATTCTATTTTTCCTTCCAGTTACTTGTTTTACAAGAGGCTTATGCAAAGAAAAGCTCACTGAAAGTCTACAGTACCAGAAAACCCACTGTGAAATCAGTATCTTAAATATTTGTCATCAAACGTGAGAGGATTATTCATCTCAACACTTGAACAGTCAATAAAGAAACAGAGGCACCTCAAGGTGGCAATTTAGCATAACTGTCTCTCTCCAGTGACAGACAGAAAGTCTAGACAGCTTAGATACATAGTTTCCTGAATAGCTAAATGTAGGTAAGATGAACTCTATCCAAGCATTTCTATTCTTATAACACTCTAATTGTCAGTAATAATTCCTACGATGTCGTTAGCATGTAAGCCAGGCTTGTAAAAACTGGCAAAGTTGGTTTACATTTGGAACAGGATTAATCACAGTAGAAATCGTGAACTGCACATTGCAAAAATAAATAATGAATAAAACCCCACGAGAAATGCATGTAAACGTGTAGAAAAGTAGGTTATAGGAAGGAAAAGGTGTGTTTTTAAGGTGACTTCAGAGAAAATATGGCTAAAAGTTTTTAATTCAAAGAAAGGCTCTGAAGATAGAAGAGCATACACTTAAGGGTGCACAATTGGTACATATTTTTTTTACCTTCATATTTCTTCTGCTTTATAAAACAATCCAACAAAATATTGAATGTAAAATTATCTGGGAAAATTCCATACTGAACCTGAAGAGAAGAAGAAGGAAGGAAAAAAATCAGTGTGAAAATCTGCTGTTCAGATGTTCCCAAGCACAGCACTGCAGGTATCAGAAACATCAGGCCATGGCATTGCGCATGGCTGCAATGTGACCATCAAGCAACACAAGGAAATTAGCAGGGCTTCTGTGCTGCAGGCCTTCTAACTTTTGATATACTGGATTTGTTTCAACATTTTCCCTGAGCCTTTGGGACCCGGAGGGGCATCGCTCATCAGGTTTTTATACCTCTCCTGCATCTAGTGTGTTTGGACACCAATACTGTTTAAAAACAAAAAAGCTTCCTGGGAAAAAAGAGGAAATAAAAGCCATAACGAGTTTCAGCTAAAATTCAAGTGCAACATTAATTTTTGTTCTGACAAAAAACTTCTGAACTTAAAACCACCGTTTACAGAACATGGCTGCAATAGGAATTCCACACTTGTCTCAAAAAGCTGATCAAATGTATTCATGGCTTTTCTTTGTAAAAACTTACCTTGTGTTTTAAAGTGTATAAGGCTTTGTCTTGTGCACCATACTTTAAGCACTGTCTGATCCAGCTGTGGATGGTCCAGTCTCTCAAGTACCAGGAATTTGGACTATGCCGAAACCTAAAGGACAATAACAGTCCAGGTGACAACATAACTCTTTTATCAGAGAAACAAATCCTGTAATCAACAAACTATGAGCTTCCGAACTGCTGCCTTTCATGATCTCAAATAGAAGTCTGTACGTACTTGACTTCACACTGAAACACTGCTCTCCAAAGAGATCTACCTTGCTCTTCAAAGTAAGAGAAACAAAACTTTTGATACACTTTAATAGTGTATATGAAGGGGGAACCTGACCTTTCCACAAATGCATATTTCAAACTTCTCTCCTTCCAGAAAGACTACTGCTTTTCCCTTGAAAAGATGAATACTATAAAATAATAGCTTGGTATACGTATGAAGGCCAACTGAGATTGCTGTCAACACTGCAGTACTCTTTAACCTTGTTTGTCTTATTGTTTAACACTGTATTGTTGCTGGTCTCATCAAAAACCAACACTGCTCCATCATTGATGATGTCAGTGAATACCTGAATAAATACAGCTGGGTCTGAACCTTTGAAGCTTGTGTAATCTGGTGTCTCTCATTCTCTCTAACTCATGCCTCACTTCAACCACTTAAGAGTTCACTGTGTCACAGCACCGGCCAGCCCTGGGCTGTAGTATGCTTCATTTGCTTCAGAAAGGCTTCATCAGGGAGGCATGCCTCATTCATGTAAAGGAAACTGCCTTTCTTTGCCCCCCTCCAATAGCTGCCTTGCTCCCGATGAATGTTTCCTTAACCCATTCTGAGACACATCATGCCAATGGATTCGGCAGTCTTCCCAGGCAACCTCCTCCAGTGCTCAACCAGTTTGTAAAAGTAAATACCTTTAAGTTCAGCCTCTCTTATTTCTTCCTTATTCAGACACATACACTTTGCTCTGTATTTGGAGAAGTGGTGACAGAAAGCATATGGAGCTTTACCTTTGGAAAAGACTCAAAAACCAATTAAGAGTCCAGTGGTAGAAGCTGCTGCCTCGGTCCTGCACTGAATTTCACACCCCAGTGTGAAGAGATGCACACAACCTTTCTCAATTCAAATTGTATGCATGAAAAATGGGCTCAGCTCCCAGCACAGAAGTGACTGCCACTTTCTGTAGAAAACACCGATGATTGAGCTGGGCTCATGTGCAGATGCTTGCAGCCTCCAGCCAAGCTGCAGCACCATTTAGAGGCAGGGCTGGCTCTTCCATCTGAGTGAGCATGCTTTCCAGAACATTTATCAGATTAACGTAGCCACCAAGTCTCTCTCCCCATCAGTGAATCTCTGCATCTCACGGCTGAGGGCTACACAGATGACCCTGTGTGGAAAAGTACTGCAGCCTAGAGAGCATTCAGAATGTGGAAGACAACCATGCTAAAAGCAGAGCTAAACAACTACACAAAATCGAAATATACGGCTCTCTAAGTGGCAAATGAAATCTTCCAATTAAATTATAATTTAACAAAAAAAGAAAAGCATGCTTTGAATATTAAATTACAAATATCCATTCTGTTGCTTTAATTGCTTTCTGTTTTCTTCCCTCTGGAGTTCAGATACTGGTAACAGCAAGAATGTGTATTTGCTTTCATTAAAGTCCTGTTTCAATAATCCTTACAGGAAGCATCAATTACAAGCATTTGGATTTAATCATATTTTGATGAAACAATTATCTAATTGCTACAGACTGTTTCACCCGCCATTTAAGGTGGGTCAGAGTGCAACACCAGCACCCAGAAATAAACCCGCAAGCATCTTTCAAATTTGCTTCATTAAATGTTTACTGTTCTTTCACAAGTGGAAAACCACAGACTTGTCTTATAAAAACATGACACTGATGCTCTCAAAGACTCAGGCCTTTCTTCGACACAATGTTTGGCATCCTTCCTACTAATCAGTTACACAGGAGGGAAGCAAAAATTAAAAAAAACCCCCAACCCTCAAAGGTTTTAATGGGTTTAAATATTGACCTTTTTGCAGAGCTGTATTCATACACTTAAGTACACCACAGTGAGAGAGAGCACTCCAATACCTCCTGCGCCTTGGGAATGCTACAGTCCACTGTAATGGTTTCAAAGTTGAATTGCATTTGGACAGTAAAAGGAATAACAGGGATGCAATATGGTCTAGAAGCAGGATGAAACCGATCCTCAACCAACACAAATTTCTGGCACCAATATGCACAAAAACTCAGAGGCATATTATAAAAACTTTTTTTAAAAGTCTTCGCATGAGCTGTGAAGGTCTGGGACTGATTTGAGTGTGTGTGCTTATGGACAACCACAGGATCTATCAGATATAACTACTTCATGTTGCTGTTAGAATCTTTATGTTCATACTGGGTCCTATGCAAATAAAAAGTGAAGAGCTTCTCAGCCAAATAATTTTCTAGTTAATTCTAATAATTAATTACAAAATGGTTGCCTGGGAAGGAAGAGAGGTGACAGGTTCCTAAATCTTTCTGTCTCCATGTCAACTAGAATGCAATAGATATGCATGTACACTATCCCACAAGACTACACACTTCCATTAATCCATGATGTGGTAGGATAATTGGAAGTGAAAGGGAAACAAGCACATTGCAATCTTTGTTTCTGACCCATGTAATGCTGGGATGAGCTCTATCTCTATTCTACTAACTGAGAAGAGAAGCCAACAGAGTGTCTGCTTTTACAGATAACCTAGAAAAACTAAGCAAATGTTGTGGCAGACAGTTTTACTGGAAAGGGAATCAGGGAAAAGAGGAGTGCTGGTCACTTCAACGAAGCATTAAGATCTTCCTCTTCTTTCTCCACTAAACACAAATCAGGATACAATTAAGCAAGGCAGTATGTTCAGTGACAGATGAAAAGACAGAAGGAAGCTAAAATTACAGAAAGCAGAGGATTCAGAGTGAATTAAATAAAGGAAGCCTCTAGCAATTACTGTGTGTTTAATGGAAAGACCAGGAGGTTATCTTGCAGATGTCTGCTGCTGAAACTCATTTTTCTGAGACCTAATAAAAACTTGAGAAGCTCAAGATTCTTATAATGCATTCAAAACAGACAAGGAGAAGCATCTGTAACAGTGCAACGGGAGCTCCCTGTTGGCATACTTTAATGCTAATTGCTAAAGAATCAATATGGTCATCCTTCCAGTCACTGAGCTGAGAACATCTGTCTTCACAGGGAACAAGAAGAGGAGTATCTGTAAAGCAAGGAACTCCTGAAATACCATGATCATTGTGAATCTAGCAGTACACAGTGCAATAGTCCCAGAATTCCCCTTATTTTGGAAAACTGTTCAAATGATGCAGTCCAGAAACGTGATTTTCATTAAACCATTGCTTTGTACTTGTGAAATGACGATCATTTGGAAGAGACACACTAAGTGTACAGCCTTAGTACAAGGCAACCAGAACATTTTTAGCTAGGCAAGTGCATGCTCTGTCTTGCTCACAAACTGGCCAGCATATTGCGCCAAGAATACATTTTTAGTTTACTAAGTTCCTGCACACAGCCCCATTGCTTATTATTTACAACAGTGCTTAAGCACTCACGCTGTGTTAAACTGAACAATGGAAAAGCTGATCAGATGCTGAGAGTGCTTTATGGAATCCTCTACTAATACAGCAAGCATGGCTTACTTCTATTGGTGCCCTCCTACACTGCAGAAAAGCTGAGTGGATTCCCTTTATTTCTTTATTTTACACGGTAATTCCAATTTGTTTGGTGCCATCAAGTGGTGATGTACTGTAGTTCTGCTTTCACATACCTCGTATTCTCAATGGAAGTCAAACAGCAACCCTGAGAGCAAACATAAGCACCAAGATGCTGGACTGTATTCTTTTCCCTAGGTTTGGTACAGGGGAGTTCATTGCTTTGGGGACAGTCACAAATGAGGAAGACAGTGAAGTAAAATTTCCCAGATTACAGAAGAGTAACCGCTGCAGAAGTAATATACTACCGGGAACAGCTCTGCTGTATGGAGGGAAAGCCACCTCACCACATCTGTTCTAATTCTTTGCTAAGCTGATCAGAAGCTCCCCTTTTATACTGTGGCTTTCTTAAGGGTTTCCTGGTACCGACAGAGACCATCCTCGAGCAATACACTCTTTCTAAATTTGCACACACCCCCTCTGTGAAACAGCAAAAAGAGCCCACTTCCCTTCTCCAACTTTGTCTGACCTGATGAGAAACTATTTTGTAATGATCTACACATCCAGTGCACAGAACTAATAATCGCTTAGGCCTCCAGATTTCTTGAAGGTTTTCTAAATTTCACCTGCATTTTGCTTTGCTAATTTTGCATTACCATACATACACCCAACTGTTTAAATAAAACCTTTTGTAGTATAAAGTTCTTCTCTGTTCTTATGATTTAGAGATTCCTGGACCATTTTCTGCCACATTGCAAGGAAGCAAAGAAATTAATAACAAGAAACTGAGAATTCCCCAGTCTTTCATTATTTCTAATGTACATCTTTTAGATATGTTATTGCACTTTCCTCAGAGCTAAAAGAGGTTTCTTATCTTGCTAGTCCCTTTGTAGGATCTAGTCCAGGAAGGGCAGGCATCTACCTAGTAGCACTCACCATAACAAAATTTATTCCACCTATACTCCAGATCTCTCTTACTTCATTTAGAACGAGACAGAAATATGGGTTTGGACGTTCATTTGCTGTATTCAGGAGGGGAGAGTGCCAGATTTCTTCTCATGCATTTAAAATTCTAAAAAGTCGTGAAGAAAAATGTTAAGGAGACTTAAAATGAATAAATATCATAAGAAATGTCTCTGTGAGCCAGGAAGGAGCTCTCTCAATGGAATGAATCCAAAGCCACTCCACATTTTATGAGTCATACAGGGCTGTGAAGCTCCTTAGCAATGCCATGGTTTTTTTCTTCCCAAGCACATTTTCTTAAGCTACAGTGCATAATGATCAAATGGATTCCAGGCAGGCTTAGCCTGAAAACTGGAAGGCTAAGGAAACTCTCCCTTTGTTTGTCATTTCAAGCCACAGGCCTTGGGAAAAATCCTCTGCATTTTAAATGGACCCAGGGGCTTTGCTCATGTGTCAGTGTTAAAGGCAACAGCTCTGAAAAAAAACCTTTGTTGACTGAAATCTCCTTTTAAACATGAACAAAACTTTATTCTTCCATCTCTTCTTTGCCTGCATCTTAGCCCATACCTTTCTTTGTATGCATTCTTTTAAAAATTAAACATATAAACATATCAGTCTTATAGGAAATATTTCATGCATCAACTGCTTACACTCAAGCAAATACAAAGGCCACACTTTCCTCTTGTGATGAAATAAAAAATTCAATCTAGCATACATACTATAAGTCAATTATCAAAAGCAGTAACAGGACAGGTTTAAAAAATTAGACAAGTCAACCATAGCAGAGGATAGTCTAATGCTTACGCAGCATTGTGTTCTTACACAAGAGAAGTGGTTTACAGACTCCCTGAAGAAAGACTACAATCAGCCATTACTCTGTTTTACTTTTTATTGATTGTCCCTAATTTAGCTCTTGATTGCTTTGACCATAGAATGAATTCTTCTAAATTAGGATCATGCCACCTCTGCATGAATGCATATCTCTTGCACACCATCTTCTGTTTAGGAGTTGCACAGAGCTCTAACACCACCAGTGAACGCAGCCTCAGAACAGGCCTACACCATCAGTTTTAAGATAAGGAGAAACTACATCACAGAAGCACAATGAAACACCGAGGCTGAAGGGGAGATTTGAAAAATACTTTTAGTATAAGGTTGTGCTTTCCAGCTGCAGCACATTCAGCTTTTATTTCTGTCCACCCTGATGTTAGAGGTTGACCTGTTTCTTAACCCTTATGATTGGTAAAAGGACCCAGATCTTAGAGGAGATATTCTAGGTAGAAGTACATACTATGCAGTCATTTAGGAAGTCTCAGGATATCATCCTGGTAACTACCCTCTCCTAACAACTGAAGGGACAGAATTCACCAGTCAGTAGTCTCAGAATAACTTTTGCATTACTCAAAGACACACTCCTGCAGAGAAAGCTCAGCTCAGAAAGTCTCTAGCAATGACTACCACATACAACAATCAACCAAACAGTGGCTAGGATCTGTTTATCCTTTACTGACCTAGCTACTTTGATAGGCAGTTACTAAAGTTGATCAGCAAATGAGAAGCTGAATTTCTGCTACAAGTATTTCTGTCCATTGTTGACAATCTCATGTCACCAAATGCTCTTCTTTCTTTTGATGAATTTAAGCCATCCTTGTGAGTAAATCACAAGGAACAGCCTGATCATGTTAAAAAAGATAAAACAGAATCATCCTCAAAATCCTAGAGAAATGTTATAAATTTTAAAATAACGTACAAATAGAGAAGCAGTTTACAGTGGCACAAAAGAACTGTTTTGCTTATACATAAATAAACATAAGATCTACCACAAAAGAAATGGTAACAGCAACAGATTCAGAGCCTACAGCAAAGTTAGAAGCAATTTATTGGGATTCCTGGCTTTGAAACATACCTGAATTATTCATCTGTCCTTCCATGCACAGGCAGAGAATGTAACAGAACTGCAGTTCTTCCAACCTTGTGCTATCAAGGTTACACCAGGCAGCACTGAGCCTCTCTAGAATCATTTGCAAAGCACAAAGGAGGAACCCTTCAGACAACTGGATCAACTTAAGTATCTCAGAGGCTCATCTTAAACGCCTTGAACCTTAATACTAAGTAGTTCATAACCAGCCTGAAAAAGCAAAGCCTCAAGCAACATGCTGATTCTCAGTACACTCTTTGTCCCTGGGAAAACTCTTCCAGGCTATTAAATGCGTCTTCTAAAAAGCTCCTCTTCCTAAAAAGCCATGTAGATTCAAAACACTCCTGAACTATGCAGTCCCTGGCAGGACACCAATGGAAGTTCACTGTACCAGCTTAGCTGAAGGTGCTCTGTATGCCTCAATCTGACACAGCGCAACATCAGTCAGAGGGCTTGTCTAGCTAGAAACTAGAGGTCTTAACATTTAAAAATACAGTATTAACATGGTTCCTTGCTCTAAGCATAATATATAAACAAGACAGGTTAAAGGGAAGGTCACCAGCTAGCTCACTATCTGGCCATTTGGGGATCCCCAGTGTGACTGTTACAGAAATTTTAACAGTACAAATATTGTTATGAAGAAAAGGTGGCCGTGCCCAGTTTAGTTTCATGCAGAAAATAAAACTGGGTCATTTTATCAACACTCAGAAGTTCTATTTCAAATGTGAACTATGAAATAGGCAACTCCCCTTTTCAGCTTCCCTCCTTCGTGATCAAGACAGAACAATGAAGTGAACAGCATGGGACTTTTTACTTCACTTCTTGTTACTCAGAGATATATCCCCAATGAAAGAAACTAAATAAAGAGACACTTTAATATAGTATTTCTACATTTCTTTGCCTGCTAGGATAATACAATGTCTTGTTACCCAACACCCTCCACCTCTCCCACTCATTTTGGAAAAGACAGGCAGGAGAATCAGACTTTCTTCTCTCACACACAAAGAATCCATACTTCTTTCACAATAAAGCTGAAATTCAAAGTGTAACAAGAAAAAAGGAAAATGCCATGCCATAATAATAACAACAATAATAAAAAGCCCAACATTTCTCCAAACTAATGACAGACAAGAAACTGTGCAAAAGACACAGTTCCTAGAATTTCTGTTAGAGATACTTCTGGGCTTACAGTTGAAATTATTGGTTTTGAATATAAATGCAATTAAGAATCTGGTAATTGAATAGAGAGTATCACAAGCTGCAGAAAACACGGGGCAAGCTGATTCTGCAGTGATTCTGATAAGACACTCTCTAGTGCCCTTCCTTGTCCCCATGCAACCACAACAAAGTCTAATTTAAAACCAATTCTTCCATTAATTATATCTTTTTGTGGTATGCTGGCATACAAAAACATATATACTGAAATTAAGAACTCTACAACACACTGTTTCTTGCTTCAGGAGATTTTTGAATCTCAGCAGTTTTGAAGTGTGTCTGGCTAAAACTTGCTGTACTAAAGCTCAACAAAGGGTCAGTTCTGCTGGAATCTTTATTCATGTCTCTGAAAACTGATTAACAAAAAAGCTGTAAAAAATGGCATACTTAAGTAAAGATTTGATTGTTACCATTTTACTAGTCTAGCTAGGCCTGTTATTATTTCAATTAATTCTCCACCTGTCTGAAAGCTGGTACACAAGTTATCAACTAGATTAATTTTTCAAAGTGAAAAAGATGTTTGTGAAAGCCTGTTTGTAATCTGTAACTGCTGGAATCACCTTTGTACAAGGTTCAGAATGCAGCGTGAGAGAGATCCCCTGCTAAAGACTGACAGAAAGTCAGATTATAGCACAAAGCTAGTTCCCACTAGCTATACATTGAAACTAAGTTTAAAACCTTCTTGGTACCAAATAGTACTTAAATGTCATGAGCTTTCTTCAAACAGGGCTATCTTTTAGATTATGTGATTTTACAAAATAAATTGCTTCAAAGCTAGTTAGATGTTTCATTTTTTATACATAAATTACTTCAAATGCTTTGGGAAACCTCCAACTCTTGGCCATCAACTATTGCAGGGATGCCACAGCAAAGTCTGCGGTCCAGTAACCATTAAGCAAGCTGGACAGAGATAAAGCACTGAAGGATCTTCAAGCTGACTAGACAGTGACTCCTAGTTTTATAATAGCTCGTTCAGTGTCAGAGGGAACTCAGAGTGAGCATCAAAATTCATGAGTTTCTGCCTTCTAGCACTAAACTTAAACTATGACCGTGCGCCCCTTTCACGTTATATTAAAAAAGAACACTTTATAGGTATGCGTAACAACTGCCGTCAACAAAAGCCAGTAATAACTTCTTATTTTAAAAACAGGAAGGGAAAAAAAATCCCCAGCCTGTAACTAGATATTGCTATTACAGTCTATGTAAACAGAAACTTTTTAACAGCGCCTGATATACCACCTAAATTTAACCAGAGACAAAATTAACATAGTTTTGTCAGAGACCTAATTCACTGAGAGCTGGAGTCCACATTGTAATGATGTTGAATTTCCTAGTTATTCTACTCAAATTCTTTATGCTTCACAAAGTATCTCCCAGAAATGCATCACGCGTTAGCTTCAAACTAGTGTAAAGTTACACCCAGTGACACAACCCTTGATGCTTTTCAGTTTGATGACAGTTGAACTTGCACAGATTACAAGTGATGTGTTCCTCTGGCCTAAGAATCAAAGGCAGCAATACAGAAGCACGTGAGCCAAACGGTTTATTCTGCAAAGTTGTTCAGTTTCACACCACATGCAACCTAAGCAAAAAGGCGGTGCTGCCAAGAAAGTGCTACAGGAATGCGAGTAGTGAATGGATCTTAGTAGCCAATTTAAACAAGGAAACAGCCAAACCTTACATTTGCTGCCAAACACTTCAGAAACTGAATTTGTACAGTTCAGGTTTCACCTCTTCAGATTTGCTGCCACAGCTCCACAGTTCACATTAACCTGCTTTTGACCTACTACTCGTGCCTTTTCATTCTTTGCTGCTGAAAGTCTGATTTCCTGGTGCACTGCTGTCTTTTGGCGCCCCACAAGTAAAGGGTAGGCAAAGCTACATAAGCCCAGAAAACAAAGAAAGTTTTCAGATTAAGCATAATCACCTACAACAGAGGGGACAGAACACCTGAACACCTGATACTCACTTCTAATTTCAGCTACTGCTCCTTTTAAAAAGGCAACCATTTCAAAAAAGTAAAACACAGGTGTATATCCAGCTCTTGGCTACGAGGCATTCCATCATGAATCCATTTACATTTCACATCACGTCTCAATGAACAACAGCTTACTGATATTTTTTTATTCTTTCAACCACACATTTTCCTGAGAAAAGTATTTTTAGCGATGAAAACCAAAAACCCTTGACTCCTTCATGATATATTTTTAACTGTTCCCTAACTACAGCAAGTAACCCAATCACAGAGGCTAACTTGTAGTTAGTGTATCTATCTTATTCCAAGCCCAGTGAGACAGAAATGTCCTTCATGACAGTGCATAAGATATCAAGCAAACCAAGGATGAACAAGGCAAAACTGATAGAAGCATTTTGTCAGGCAGTTTGAAATTTGTGGGTTCTTACTAGCTTTGTGATTGTTTTTTCAGAAGAACACTGTATTATCAGATCTGTTACTCGAAGAGAGAGACAGTAGGTACCTCACTTTAAGTACTGCATATACTGGTGGGACAAACATTCCCTTGCACAGGCAGGTGCAAGCCGAGCAGTAAAATGGGGTTGTGCTACTTAAAACAAGCAGAGGATTTCAAAACACAAAGGGTTATTTTGTAGTTCCTGCCTTTTGAGACAGGAATACAGCCAAGATTATTAGTTATAAATACAACGCACTACTGGCTTTCCTTCTCCTGATGAGCACCAGTAGATGATGCAAGGCCAGGTTGCCCTGACACTTGGCCTTTTTGCAGTGCTCTACTCAGATTCAGTATTCAGGCTCTGAACTGACATTTACAAGCATACAGCTCTCCAAGGCACTAGTAAGACAGCAAGCTTATACATGTACCCACTGCACAAGAGAAAAGAGTAGACAAAAAGGGAGGAAAACACTGCAACTATGTGCAATTATGTACCAGATGTGTTTCAGGCTGGCTTTATTTTATTCCTTCAAAGAATCACGACTTTCAAAGGAACACAAGAGTAACTTAGAAAACCTGAACTTGCTGCTTTATGATTTAACCTGGACAAGGGAAACTCTGTGAAAAGGGATGATCACTGCAGGATAGTAATGTCAATGGAAGACAAAAAAAGAAACCCCTTTGCAGAGAAAGCGGAGTTTAACACTCCTGCTGCAAATGCTCCTCTGTCATGCTCACAGTGCTGCTATACCTTGTTCACCCCCAGTTACAAGCACCAGCAGACAGTCTGGTTTGTCAGAGCTTTGTCACAGGCAGAGGAGGCAAGGCAGGGGAGAGAGCTGTGCATTTTACTCCCAGCTGTCTGCTGCAGGAGGCCATCTATTTTGGCTCTGGCTGAATTTAGCCCTGTTCTTCTCACCCCCTAATGGAACTAAGTAGAAAGTGTCTGATTAGACTGAATAAAGGAGTATTTTTTCCCTTTGTTAAATGAAAACAGTAGTGAAAGAGATCAGAATTAAATAAATGACAATTTAAAGAGGATGATCATAAAGTTGACTTCGGAGATTAAAGCCAGCTTTATATCCACACCAATTCTTGGAAAAAGATGTTACTCATAAAGGTGCAAATCCACTTGCAAAGGCAGCTGCCAAAATCCAAGAGCTTTCAGCTTGGCAAGCTCTACAGTGAAAGGGCGGAGTGGAATCAAAATCCCTGTTCATTTTTCAGAAAGGGAAAGAAGGAACGTTTATTGTGTCTACATTTACAGCTGAGATAATAGGAGTTTCTACCAGCTGCTCCCTTGTATTCTCCTTTCCAATTTTAACAAAAAAACAAGAAACCATTCTTTGTTGGCTGTTGAAATGCTCCCTGAACTATATCCTGGGTCAAATACTCACCTGTTCTGACGAGATAACACATGGTTCCTGCAGCTACCAGGGCCCTGCCTCAATCCACTGAGGATTTGGCACACCACACACACACGGATCATTACAGAATCACAGAATGGTAGGTGTCAGAAGGGATCGCTGGAGATCATGCACTCCAACCCCCCCTGCCAGAGCCGATTCAACTAGAGCAGTCTGCACAGGATTGTGTCCAGGCATGTTCTGAATGTCAACAGGGACAGAGACTTCACAACCTCTCTGGGCAGCCTGTTCCAGACCTTTGCCACTCTCATAGTAAAGAAGTTCTTCCTCATGTTCAGATGGAACTACCTATGTTCAAGTTTGTGCCTGTTGTCTCTTGTCCTGCCACTAGGTACCACTGAAAAAAGACTGGCTCCAATTAATTAGACTAAAGCTGTGAGGCAAGGACAACTCCATCATCCTTCAAGGATGTGCAGTCCAGCATTCCACAAAATCTGTCAGGATGGTGAAGATGGAAACCAACTGCTGGGAGCTGCTGCAGCATCATTCCTGAAATGACTGACTCCATATTTAATCCTCAGGCTTTCAGACTGATGTAGCAAAATGGAGATACAGAGGCATCTGAAAAACCTGATGACATACTCCTTCAGGGACAGGTGACACATTAGGATTTTAGGCAATAGGTAAGGGGCTATCATTAGCTGGTAGGAGGGGCTTGGACTTCTATCTTAAGCTTCCCCCATACCATCCTGTCCTACACCCCATCACCCTCAAAAAAAAAAAAAAAAAAAGAAAGAGGGAAGGGATTATTCTGCCTAGGAGCAAAAGATTTACCAAGCAAAGGACAGAAGCAGAAAAAGAATTAACAGAGACTCTGCCAGAAGAAACAGTTGCAGGTAAATGGGCACACTGGAGTGCTTGGTACTGAGTATCACTGAAAATACAACTGTCCTCATTCAAGAGGTATAGATATGTTATCTGGAGCATGAAGCTTTCAAAATAGCTCACTATCAAAGCAGCACTAAAACAACAACAACAACAAAAAACCCAAACAAAAATGAAGGCACCCTGAATGACCTTTCCCCTCCCCCCGCCCCCCGCCACTTTGCTACTGGGCATCTTACATTCAGAAGCTTGCACCTTAATTTCCCATTTCTGGAAAACAAAGAGAAAGAGTAATAACCTCAGAAACCGCTCCAGGAAAATGTTAAACTATGACCTTTGCTTATCAGTACCTCTATTAAATTACAACATAGCATTGTTTAGTGGGTCTGTTTGCAATACCAGCTTCTTCTCCCCTTAGAGAGTATAACACTTTTTCACAGGCACAAATGCATATGCAAAAATAAGCATCCATACAAGCTGAATAAATGTACCTACTTATTTTCATTTTTTTTCTGCACTCTAAGGTTTTTGGACATTTCTGAGGATGAGGGAAGTATTTGGAAAAAATGAACCACTGGAATAAAGTAATTAAGCTGGCTTTCCAAATTTCTTTATTACCGGAGTCAGAAAGAAATCTACAGCCTGATGGATATAATCAGATAATTTTCTACATGTCTCAATAACTCATCATTGATCAAACATTTTCAGTCCTCCAAAGCATAAACATGAATTTCTGTAAATAAAAACAGCCAGCTATTTGAAAATTAACACTCCCTGCTAAAGAAAGATGTATGCTAACATAGGCCTCTCTCTCCTCCCCGTCACTGAAATTTTGATTTTGTTGTAACTATTTTATCTATGATGGCATATAATAGAACAAAAGAAGATCAAATCTACACCTGTGGTGCATTATTTCATCCCTTATGGTCATCTTAATGTTTTTTTGCATTTCCAAAGGTGTTCACCTCCTGGAACCTGCATCACAACCGCTGTTACTACATACCATGCAGCAACATGCATCAAAACCACAGATACACTCAGAGCACAACACAATAGATACTCTACTGCATCATACTACTAAGTTGAATGTCTTTACTGTTACCAACAAAGCACGGAACACTTTTTCTTGACTACTAGGAAGTCTAATAAGATGGTGTAGGACTTTTTCACATGCTTGATTGGACTGTGTTCAACGTGCATGCCCAGTGGAACACAGCAAGGTAAGATACAACAGTGCTTTGTTTGAAATGAAGATCATATGGATTTTTCCTTGTATACAGTAAAACAAAAGGGAATTCTCACTGAAAATGCACCAAGTCATGTATTTCTTATGTTGGCTGAGGTAACACAAAAAATATTTTAGTGCTTCTGTCCTTCTCTCCATCAGTGTATGCTATAAAACCAGCACATGACTTGCCATCATTCAACCACGCTGACAATCTTTTTAATAAAGGTAGTACAGAATGGTAATTCTTATACAGTGGAATGTCAGAGAGATGCTTTGGTTGCAGCTCTGCTGCCATGCACCCTGCAAGGGCCGCTACTGTTTCCATGATAGAAAACAGTGTCATGAAAATGCCTGTATTGATACTATTAACGCTCCTATTAGTTTCTGGGAGAATTTTTTATTCAAACATTGTAAAGAAAAAAAAAACCAAACAAACAAAACAGAAAGGTAGATAGACACAAATCCCTTTCCATGCCAACCTACAGTGTAATGTGATGTGGAATGGTCCAAAACATTTCATATTGTTACGGGATCTCCAGTGCCACTTTCTTATAAGCATTACTTTTAGTTACAAATAAAACAATTAAAACAGAAAATTTGGAGTAAATTGAGGTAAGTGGATCAGCTGTGGAAGGCTATGCAATTCCTATCCCCAACATCAGGATACTAGAGAACCAACGCTACTTTCTGCCTATCTTTCCTCTAAAACTCCTAACAAAATTTTTCCAGAATAAAACTGACGAAGTCCAATTTGTGTCTAAGCTCTAAATACTCATCCTGTTCTTAAAAATCCATTTTCAATAAAATACTTGTCCTCATCTTATCAGCAGCTCATCCACAGTTGCTTGCACATTCCATCTAAGCCATGAATACCCTGATTCACCCCACGGAAAACCATCACTAATGGCAACAAATCAACACCATGACTTACCTCATAAATTGCCTAAACTATCTCTTTCACTACTGACTGCAGTAAAATAATCACAATCAATAATCACAATCACTGACATTCCTAAGAAAATTTCTGCCAGATCTAGAAGTCTTTTGACTTTGTACTTATTCCTCCATCTTGTGACATTTAAACTGTTCAGCATGTTGAGTACATGATGGTTGCAGTAGCACAAAACCCCATATTTCCCGAAGTATATGAAAAATGCTCTCCCATTTTTATCCTATTTTGTTATTTTAGACATGATGTGTGATGATTGATGAAGTTAAAATAGCTTAATGTTTTCTTCAAAGATTGGTAATAGCTCAGACTCTGAGAAACCATGAACAGACAATAATAACAGAGAAACTGTGAAAGGTGACAGGGAGAGTGAGCACATATGCTCTTCCCTGCAGAAATGAGAGAATGCTGGAGTCAGAAGAGCAGTGGAGTCTGTGAGATCAGACCAGAATGCTTACATCTGACAGCACTGGCTTGGATAGTGACCAACAGTTTTTCCCTTGAAGCAGCATCATGCACTAGCCAACACAATGCAATAGCATTAAACACGAGTATTTCTGTCATTCATGTGCAAATTACTGGAACATTCTAATGAGGTAAATCTCTCTGGTGGTTCCCTTCCTTGTGTCTCCCAAACTGCCAAAGAGCTGCACAGATCTTTTGCAAATGAAGCTATTTGGATTGCTCAGCTCTGGCAGGTGTCTAACCTGATAAAACACACTTTTCTGGCTATGATTTTTCTCTCGGATGCTTCCACCACTTCTATCATTTCAAAATATAACTGCTGCATAACTTGACTAGTAAGCAGATATTTCTGACTTATTTATTTGTATATCTCTTCTTTTTTTTTTACCCACATACTTCTCTGGAAGGAGGAAAAGCCAAGACCTGAAGAACTGATGAAGTCTAAATCAGCTACAGCCTTAGGACAGTGAAAACATCTCAAAGGAAGAATATGTTAGTAGGATTGTGTCTATGTCTCTTCTCCTTTTTCTTTTTGTGCTGGAACAGGTTAATCGTATTCATTACCTCCTGCAAATTTATATACAGAAACAAAATAGCGTATTAGTGGGAATGAATGATGTGCAAAATATATTTCAGGGGTAAAAAAATTATTTTTTTGTCCATTGTGATCATTTATGACAGGCAATACTTTAGAGTAACTGAATGTTTTCAGTCACTAAACTGCATCTTTTGAAAGTATAAAAACCTGTAATTTCTGCACCCACAGAACAGACATGCAGATATAGACGGTGCAGGTAAAACTTACTTTGCATGTCATGTTGGACTAACTACTGATACATTTGCATTATAAGGAGTAAGTAAAATTTCATATGTATAGAGACCACTATAGTACCAAAATGGAACTAATGGCTGAAACCAGGCCTCAAAAACTGTAACTTGCTACCAAGAAAGATACAACGTATCTAGAATAACTTTTAATAGTTTACTATTGTCCCATTCTGTGGTTACAACCAACTACTGATGCCAGGTAATAAATCCTGAAATGTGCAGAAATAACTCCACTTCCAAAAAAGCAATTATCAATCAAGGAAAGGCAATGAAAAAATCTAGGTAGATTGTGCAAGAATTTGCAGAGCACATGCACACACAAACATTCATATTTTACAGAGAGTACGTATACTTCTTTCTACACAGTGGGAGATGGGTTTAATGCAATTAAAAATCATCCTGAAGAATCTCAACACAAAACTTCCACAATTGCTGTCAAACACATTGAAAATCTTTGTTGACATGAAACCTATATACAGGATTACCTCACCACAAAAACCTGTGTCCGTTATGCTAATGTTCCTATCATACGAAAAACACCCCGACGTGAGAAACAGTGACATATCTGTGAGACGGGACAAAGTAAAGCAAACTGCAGGTCTTTGATCTGGCTGAAAGTGCTCTGCATTCTGATTAGAATTTCTGCTGGGATCCTAGGAGATGAAAGGATTTTTTAAAGTCTGACAGTTAACAGAGTGGGGGAGGTACTCGGAAGACAACAAAAAGAGGAGCACTGAAAGCAGGTGACGTCATGCCTCAAAACGACCTTTCCCATCTTACTGACATGTTCAACAATGTAGTGTAGCAGTTTCTGCACAGCTATTCTCAAAGCCTCCAGATGCTCTGTGGAGACAGTATGGCTGGAGATCCACTGCTTTAAAAGGATGGAAAATTGAGACAGGTCTAAATATAACAGGTATATTTTATTTCAGGACCATTGCAATGCTGCAGAATACTACCTTTTGAAACTATGTTCTGCTTGACACACTACAAGGAAAGTCTCCAATCCACAAAGCTTACAAGTTCTGGCACTCCCATCTTCAGGAAAATCCCACACAATGAGCATGGAAATGCCACTTACTCCCTTTGATTCTTCCCACAGACACAGTCTGCTCTTTTGTACCAACCTTGAAGGGGCCTTGGAACTGACTACCCTTCACCTCAGATTGTCAGAAGCACCCAACAATGGGGAGAGATGTCAAAATCTCTTTCTTATACTCTATAAGCAGTTAAAGGGAAAAACACAGGACTCTGGGAGCATTCTGCTTATTTATGTTCAGGCTAATGCACATACAGCCAACTTACCAGACCATGTACATGTCATTTGCTCACAGTGGATCTGTATACCTTAGAAGATACAAAAAAGCTGTTTGCTGATACTGCCTTACTCTGTTTTAGAAGCTTATTCTCCTTATGTGAAGTACAAGAATTGTGCTTTGAACTGTTTCTCATTAATCCAGAAAGAGAGATTTCTTGTCAAAACTTCTCTGCTTCTTAACTCTCCCTCTCCACCACCTTCCTTATGTCTCATGGTATGGCCCATTTTGCAGGACTTCTCTGTCAAACACCCTCCCATATGCAGAGATATCGTTATAAACATGTCCTTCATGTGAACTCTAGCTTAATTACAAAACATAAAGAACAATAAAAGGGGCCTTGTGATACCAACCACATCTCCTGTTTCCTGAACCTAGCATACTTACTTCCATTTGAAAGGGAAGCTGATGTTATAATTGGGATTTTTACACTTTCACATGAATTACAGACCTCTCTACACTGCTTCATTACCTGCATGTAAATGCATTTTGAGAAGTTTCATGGATCATGCTGGAATGAATCCTCCTGGAAAACTGATGCTAATGTCACCAAAAGACAAACCATTCTGTAACACCAAAACAAGGTAGCATTACAGGGACACACACAAGAAGAATCCCAACATAAGCATGTCTAATAAGCCATGACACATCAGTACCTCTCTGTTCTGTCCACACAGACTACTGAAATCTGTGTCAATTACAAATGATCATAATTGATGTGCACTCTCATCAGCCACTGGAGAAATATTTCTTAGAGAAACAGTAAATAACTGTAATTATTCTTGAATTGTAAATCTCTCATTTAGGCTGTAGTTTTTAAGGATAAAACCCCTGTATTTCAAACTGATGTACAGGCAGAGATGAAGAGCAGGGAGGATATTTACATGTTAGAGAGTCTCATTCTATCCTCTCCCTCTTACTATGGAATGTTTTCCATGCTTTTTTTTTTTTCCCTCCACTCTATCTGAACCCCTTGTATTCAAGAAGAAATAACCTGTACAACACGTTACATGCAAAATCTCACTCTATTTTATCTGTGCCATTTTGAGACTCAGCAATTAAACTACCACACTCTCCTCTTGGTGTCAGGGCACTCAAAGGTCTCTTGGCATGCCTTACCCTACAGGACCTGACTCCATTAGAAAGCACTCAAGTCTGTGCGGCACAACTTATACTAGCATATTTGAGAATGTTAGCAAAAGGTACTAATTGCATATCTGTAAAACAAAAATGAGGGCTTGCCTTAAACTGGCTTTACTTTCTCCTGCTTTCATCTCACCTGCTGCAGGATGGAAAACTAATTTCTGACCACAGATTCTGACAGGACTAATGAAAAACTGATTAGAAGTCTAACGTCCTCACTGTGAGAGATTCTCGTTCCTCCTTTAATTTTTTCATTACAGGTGATTGCTAGTATTAGCAAACTGGATTTCTAATGTTTCCATCCTGAAGCTCCAATGTTCAGATACTGCCTCGGTAGCACCAGGCAATCACACAGATGTTAGGTCTAATGCAGTTATACACCTACAAATATGCATATACTTAGAAGTGCTATCCAGTAAACTTCTTCATTGAAGTAACAATCATTGCTATCTACAAATAACAGCCTGGCATTATTTGTAAAGATGCTTTCTCATGCACTTTGACAGGATGAGTTACTTTCTCCATCAGGAAATCTAGCTTTCAAAAACATGTTGTGCAACCATCTGTAAAGAAACCCTGATTTGTTTTAGTGATCGTAAGAATTACTGCCCTCTTAAAGTTACCTTGAGATGTATTGGCTAGAAGCAAGAAAGCATTCAACCTGACACTAGCAGAAAAGGTACCCAATACACCCGACTCAACACAAAAATAGTTGCAGAAAACCCTAACAACCCACTCATAAGGTGAACTGATCTAAGCTTATCCGGGGAACATAAAGTACTAAAGGGATAAAACTCAAATCCATACTTCATTTAGCCTTCCTGACTTCATCATTACCACAGCATGCCTGTTCTCACTGCTGTTCATTCTAAGCAAACAAGCTTCTTCAAGTACTACGCTTACACATGCAAATAGGCATATAGCCAATTTAGTTAAATTATGACTCAGAGAACACAAAAGTATCAGAAGGAAAAACTGTAAACAAATATAATTCCTTACCATTTCCACATCTCTAATGCAAATCGTAGCTGGAGGTTGTATTAACTGTTCAGCAGCTCAGACTAACACACCTGACAGGAAGGAATCAATGCCAGAGGGCCAGAAGGAGATTAGCCATAACAAAAGAGACGTTACCAAGAAGGCCCTTAGCTGTGAGTTGTAAGACAAGTAGATGCACATACTTTGTAAAACAGAAATTCAAGTCAGTAAGCTGGAAAGGGTCAGAGTCTTAAGAGGGGCAAGACTTCATGATATTTACTTGTATGTCTCAAAGTTCACATTGAGGGGAAAAGATGCTTACTTGTAAAGATAGTATTCAGCTTGATCCACTTCCTCTCGTGAAGAAATGTTGTCAACAAACTGATTTTAAAAAAAAAAGGAGAAATAAAAGCTTTATAGGGTAACTCACAAAACATATTGGAATAAAATGCCACTTCAATAAATAAGATACATTTGGCATATTTAGGTGTCCAACAGTATTGGAGGTCTTCAAATCTTTGCTCATTCCTGCTCAGGTTTCTTCTAGACTGCTAAAAGTCAAATCTTTTTAAACTGAGACAACTCCCCTCCTCACATCTAAGAAACATTATGCACCATGAAAACATGGAGACCATCCATGAATTATGTCCATATAGCTCAGTACTGTGTATTTTTGCTGCTCCTCTCTGATTTTTTCCTCTTTAATCACATCCTTTAATTTAAGGATACATTCAGTTCCTTACTTTTTTTCCCCTAATTTGAAGAAGAGTGTCTCAACAGGTCTGTCTTCTCTTTCTAAAAGGTATTCTTTTCCCTAGCATTTGCCAGTTGTTGCTATTCATAATATTAATTCTGAAGGACAGGGGAAGCAGCATTTTGTATGTCACCTCACATATAAATAATGGTAAGAAAAAAATCATCCCCTATGCTGTAAAGCACATTCCTCCCATTTAAAATCTTGTCTACTACAGGAAATCTTCCAAAACTCCCAGTGCTACCAATTATTTAAATAAAATCCAAGTTTTCAGACTTTATCTTATGGTAGCAGTGAATCCTATTTTTCCTGAAGGTCTTATTAACATAAGCATAAAGATGCTGAAACATTTGAGCTTTCCCAACATAGTACCTTTAGCTCAGAATACATGAAAAACTTATTCTCAAGGTCAGTACTTCTCTTTATCCTAAGCATAAGTTTAAAAATAATAGTTTCAGCTGGCTGGTACTTTCTCTCCAGTTTCTTCACTGTCCTCATAAGCTGCATACATGCAAGCTTCATCTTTTGAGTGTGGCAATAGCAGGCCTTGTGCACTTTATTTACATTTTACAAAAATAAGAACGTGACGTGAGCTCCAGTACTGGAAAATGTGGCCATCTGACAATCTGGAAATGCCACTTCTCCAGGGAAGAGATCAGTCCAAAGCAGGATCATGAAGGAAAGGAATAAAGATAATTAAGTAATAAAATGGAGAGGAACACCCATTTCCCCCATGGATGCGCTCTCAGAAGCAATGATCAAGAATGACTGGTCTGTTTAAATGCTTGATCTTGTAACTGTACAAACTGTTCCGTGACTCTTCAATTAGCGATGCCAATGATCCTAAGTACTGGTGTTACTACGGTACCCAGGGTGGTGACTCAGCTATTTTGGATAATTTTTAAGATTGAAATTAGTCAGGATTTATTGGGTTTTTTTAAACATGTGATATATATCTATTCTCCTTCTTCAGTACAAGCACTCACAGAGGGAACTTACAAGTTTATCTCAGATCCCTGCACTTGCTCGCCCCCATCAGATTAACCGATCCAGAGGATGGAACTAGATGCTAATTCTGGTAAAAATAATGGCTCTGCTTATCCCACGCCAGCATTTGTCCTGCCTCAGTCTGCTGAGGCAAGGAAAGAAAACTATAGAGGCAAAAAGTATCCACCTCTGCCTCCCTCTGAAAGAAGCCTGGAAGTGGAAGGTGATGCAGGCAAGCAGCATACTAATCCACTGTATTCCCTTTCCAGCCTGTGTTCCTATAAAGTGCTTGAGGGGCCACTAGACCTCTCACTAAGACAGAAACCACAGAAAGGCAGGAAACATACATTAAGCAAATAAACATCCCAGTAGCAGTAAGGCCTGATTTTACTGAGTAAATAAATAGATCTGTTTTTGAAGACCCTACAGTGCAGGTACTAATAAGTACAAAGTAACAGTAAGACAGCTTTACACAGCAATCTAACAGTATAACAAGACATTTATGATTTCAGAGCTCCCAGTAGAGGTGATATCATTTATCTCCTCTCAGCTTACTTGATTTCACAAGCATTCCCCTGTAATTTCCATCACTTTATGATTGGGATTTATTTCCTTACCCGGGCTATTGTCAAGGAGCTGACAGGCAGCATTCTTTCATAGGTTCTGTCCATTAAGTGGGCTAAGTCAGCTGGAGAAAACAGAAAAAAAGTACATTTAATCAACTGGCATTACAGGATAATTTGCAGAGCCATCATATAACCAACAACAGTACCTCTATCCATGAAATCAAATTCCGATTCCTTGTTAAAATCTCATTTTGAATTTCTATGAAAACTGTACTTTCAATTACTGTTAAATACTTGTAACAGAAAATAGACATGGAAAGGTTCTCCATGCAATTATTTTGAAAGCAAACTACCTTATAAGGTCTTTGATTAAATTAGTATAACTAATATAACTCATCTAAAAAATAGAGCAGATGTCCTTAAAATTCACACTTGATTTCAAGCTTAGCATATGCTGGACAGTGTTTCTGGCATGAGTTTGTCCTTTATTTTATGGTAAACTAATGAGACACAGAAACAAGCAGTATCATACTGATAAATCCTACAGTCACAAAAAGCAAGCCAAAGAAATCCTGTTAATCAAACTGGGCACTGTGCCAGTACCTTATTAACTTCATGGCATTCTGCTCCAGCAGTGATATAACAATATTAATTTCACCACACAGGAACTTCAAGCTTCTGACTGTTGAACAGGTAGCCAACCATTACATTTAATGAAGTTAAATGGAAGTTAAATTAATTTAATTTGGAGTTTTAGTTTTGTACTGTTCCTGGAAAACCAGGATGACTAAGGAAGAGTTTATTGTATGTTTAATGTCAGCTGTTTGATTCTTAGCTGAAACACAAACTGATGATATCCAATATATAAAAAATTTAGAGACTTCAATCATTTCCTTTCTATTCTCCTGCACCTTCCAGGACTAGGAATCTAACATATTCTCTCTCCATCATTAGCACCTTGCTTCATCCTTTCCACCCCAAGGACAACTGTTACTAAACCAGCCTCTCCTTTGACATATCTCAATTAGTCCCAGTGGCCATCCTTCAGGAGCTGATGGGCTGGCTCATTTTACTATTAATTTTCAAAAAAAGTCATCTGACCTTCACACCTGTCAATGATATGTGAGGTGAGCACAATTTGCAGCACTACATCAGAATTGACAAAGCCTTCTACTCCTGCAAAGTCGTCAGGGGGCGGAAGCAGCATTGCACTAGTGACACGCTGTGTCTGCAGCGGATACAGTCTGTGTTCCATCCACAAAGAAATGGTATCACTATTCGTAGTTTTAAAAACACACCTGTACTGACAGCGAATACTGAGCGGGCAAACAGCTTTAACAGCATGAATGGTATTCAATGCTACTCTGACCTTACAGGTATTCTCCCAAATTACAGCATGTGTCCGAAGAATTTTGCTGCAGTAAAATGATGGAACCTTGATATGGAATAAAATGGTTGACTCAGTCTGTACAATGCTGCTGTCTGCCACGTAACAGTATTTCATGCTTACATAACACATTCCTTCCCAAGGTACTTCAAGATGTTCTTCAAAATGCAATAAAAAGCATTTATCTCTGGCTAAGAGAAGGCAAGCATGTCATGACCATGAAAGCAAAGGAAAATCTGCAGCAAAGTTACTGACCCACGTACCAGCTCCTTACAACATACAACACAAGATGCTGAGCAGATGTGGGCCACCAAGGCCATGCTATAACAGATAATCAAGGGAAAAGCAGACCAATTCTTTTAAAGGTGGAGAAATTTCTGTGGAAAGATCCTTCTAAACATCTGTACATGTCTCTACGTAACACATCCCTCCTGCAGTCACAAAGGTCATGATGGAACATGTAGGTAAAGGTTCCAGGGGCATTCCCCGTAGTGACAGAATTTAGAGAGAGTGGATGCTGCAGCCAAGTCAGCTTGTCGGGAACTAACAACAGGCTAAACATACTAAGCCAACCATCATCCAACATTCTTCATCTGCATTTCAAGAGAGATGGAAAAAAGTATTCACTCCAAAATCTGCTGTGTTTGATGACATAGCAACATAGACCTGAGACAGACAACTGCACAGGCTGGGAGTTCATTTACCTATTCCAGAACTATTTTTGTTATGCATCACCTTCTGAAAACTGGAAGGTGATACCAAAGACCATTTGGGCCACACTCAACCCCTTAACTTGGCACTTCTTTGGTCTCGGTGCTCATGAAGATTAAGAGACTATTTCAGGAAACACTAAGTACTTAAGTGGAATATAAACCAAATGAATACAATACTTGGAGTGCAAGATCCCAAGACTGTTAGCCATTTATACATAGGCCTCCTCTGAAACAGTTCACACACAGAATTTTAATTACTGACCTTTTACACTGTCTACAGAGCTGGAACCCTCCATCAGAAATTTAGCATGGAAACCAACATGAAGCAATTATCTATCAGCTCCAGTATAACTGTCACAATAAAATGAAAGCTGATTAAATCTTATAGAAGATAAACCAAGTTAATGGGAAATTTAGCTTTGTTTCCAGGCAAGCTGCTGTTTCTGCTATAGTTTCTAGAGAAAAATAATTTGCTGTGAGTAGTTCTGGTTTGTTTTCTCTGAAGAGCACCTAAACCCAAACTTTTTTCTCATATTCATGACTTGAAATAATTTACCTACCTTTTGTAAACCAAGTTTGCTCTGTAAGTTGCTATTCAATAATAGAGATTAAAGTTTCTTCTTAGTTAAAAACATCCCAACAGAAATACTAAAATGCAAAAATGTGAATGCCTAAGTCTCCTAGCATTATTGGTAGTAAAACTTGAGTATTAACAATGGTGTATAAACTAAATAAATGTTTTAGTGGCCAAAGCAAATTTCTATGTATACTCTAACAGATGCTGCAAGTGTTTTTTTCCAATAGTCATTACCAAAGGTGACATCAATATATATATATTCTTGCATACACACTGCCTAAAAATACATTTCTACAAGATGAACTTTTATATAACTTTAATTTATCTAAAAATATATTTCTGGATATAGCAGAATCTCATGGATTTAAACAAACAAAACAGTCAGTCTGAGCTGAGGTCATTTAATTCCTGGATATGACTTCACAGCTGCCTCTAGAATACTGGTATCTGAGATTTCCTGTTCACTCTATTTTCATTTGTTCACAGAAACTTAATGTCTTGCAGCCTGCAACAGGGTAACTGAGGACAACGACTGGGAAAACGTTGACCCTCACCTTCCAAATCAGTGGTTACAACATCTAAACCAGTTTGGTGGCATACAGAACCAACACAGTTTCAGTTTGATTCATAGTATGTGCCTATCCACAGCATGTAGACACATCAACCAGTGCCACATCTGGCCACCATGTAAGGTCACTACCCTCTTATCCCCAAGACAGGGTTGAAATCCAGCGATGGGGCAGCAATAGGAAAGCAGACACAACTGTGATGGAAAGTTTACAATACCTTAGCTCACAAGGCAAGATTTTGCTTCTCGATGTAAAGAAAGCCTTGACTTATTTTAAAGACCTAATTAAAATATAAGGGAAGGCTGAGGCAAGTAGTTTGTCTTAGAATTTGATATGTTTCACATTTCTCAGAATCTCAGTATTTCCAAATCCCCAGCAGTTTCTGGAAAGAACTACAGCTTTGTACCGAAGGCGGCTTTGAATATTCAAGTCTATGAAGCAGCACTGCCACCTGGTGTTACAGATGAGCCATGCTGGGTACCATGAGTTTTTCTAACAACACATTTCCTATTTCACTTGGACTCTGCCATCCCCTGGAATTCGTGATTGCTACTCTTCTCAACCAGATTCTCACAGTCCCTATATTTTACCCATGTCCATAATAAACCAACTGAAACATTGGAGGATCTAAGCCCAGCCATGCCTCCTGTTTCTTTCATAACTCATTTTTATAAGCAGAGTCCAAATTACTTCTAGAAAGCTATTTTCCTATCATCAAGCATCTTGTAAATTCCAAATTACCACACTTTCAATCCCTGCATTTCTGAGCTAGTGTCCTTCTGTACACATAATATAGTCTTGTTCCTTCCCATGCTTTTTTTCAGCACTGAAGTTTGCTAAACTCATTCATGCTTGGAATGCCAAACTGAGACTATGGAGAAGAGAATAAAGCGTATCTTATACAAACACAGTAATTGAGTTTGAGTCTGGGACAGCACCACATCATTGAAGCAGAGATATGAAGCTGAATTTAAATCAAAAATACTTCTTTTTCCTTTAAATGTATTCTCACAACATAGTTTTGCAGAATGCCAGTTCTGAAACAGTGTCTGAAACACAGAAATGAGAGAGCATCTCCTCAACACAAGGAATTGACTCCAGCTACAATCACCAGTTACTACACACAAGATTGTATGTGCAATCATACAACTGAGAGGTACAGAGCAGAGGTCTGCAGTGCTGTCTCCTCTTTTAAAATGCTAATACAGCTGACACCTTGTTAGCTTGTTTTTTCTTTTCTGTGAACGCAAAATGAAAATGCAAAGCAGTTCTTTGAAAAGTACAGAACAGACATCTGCTTTGGAACAAGATCATCAGCAGAGCAGCAGCAAGAACTGTGTCACAAAACGTCTTGCCAGTCCTGAGGAAAGCCAAATATGAACTATACTTGCACAACAAAGTTTTCTTCCACAGTGGATTTCTATTCCTATAATGTTTGTCAAAAAAAAAAGAAAAAAAAAAAAGAATCCTTTTTCTTCTGGAGCTGACTGGTTCAAATGCATCCCACAGCACTAGTCTGTGGCTTCAGCCCAAGAAACATTGTATGAGCAGTCCTACTGACAGTAAAGGGTATTAAGAGTCTCTACTGGATCAAAGCCACAGTTCTGAGCACCCACTGGCTGTTTCTGGCCCATGTACAGTAAATCACATTAACAATACCAACCTAGCGGTTTACAGGCAAATAACAGAAACAAATAAGTACACAAAAAGCACCTTTCTGATCACTTCTGTCTGTCTTCCTGCCTGACAAAAGCCCTTGAATTTCACCTAATTCTTCTTTCAGCCTCATAATCGGTATTAAGATTAACAAGCACAGTTCAGGGGCCAAGGAATGAAAAACAGAAGAGAAATAGTATGCATTAAGGGGTCTCCAAAATACTCATGGCACGAAATAATGCATATGTATCTCTAGCATGGAAAAACATTTTGCATGATACTTTCTATTTAACATAGTCACCAAGGGATGGTGGAATGCAATTTCAAATGTAGTCTAGACTAAGAATTTAGCAATGAAACTCACACAAGAGATCTCAGTACTGTATACAGTTTAATGTACAACATCTCAGAAATACAATGTTTCATTTCATTTTTCCTCCAAAGAAAAATCTAATATTCCAACGAGAAGTGTAACTTTCCCTTCTGCAAAACTCCAAGGGAAATGTTCTCTTAAAAAAATGTTTTTCAGTAGAAACATCCTGTGATACTTACAGAATACTTCTTCCACATTGCATTACAATCCAAACAATGTCAGTGAAGAGAACACACAGAGACAGTAATAACTGTCAGATAGAAAATGATTACATTCATAAAAGCTTTGGATTTTGTGAAAGAAAAAAAAATTGGCTTGTAGAAACCAAACATTAATTAAATGGGTAAATTCTAACTTGTTTCTACATTATAGTTTTGAATATATGAGACACATTTTTAACACACTGAGCAGATGTTGACATAGGATCCAAGAAGCATTCTGCTCCACACTTTTTTATTTTAAAATATTTATAGATGATGAGCTAGTCTAAAAAGATTCACGTTGCAATTAGTTAGTCAAAGTGAAGAAAAAGAAACAAATTTTTCTCACCCAGGCTATGCTCCTCTTTTTGTCTCTTTTCCCATTTTGAGCTGTCCACATAGGCTGCAGAAAGAAGAAATCTTCGACCTGATGAAGAAAGAAATCACTATATAAGCCAAGTTGCTTATGCATCTCTAAACAAACTAACACTTTAAATATCACCTTTTTCTGCCACATTCACAAGTTGGACACATTAAACTGTCTTTACAACACAGCTGTGAGCAGTTCGGAGACCTTGTATGTGGACAAGCCACTACCTTGTTTTTAAAACACAAAAGCTTTCCCTGAGAAGTTTTATTTTTCAGCATGAAACAAATCTTCCCAAACCTGAACTCTGTATGTAAGAAAATTATAAATTTGTAAAGGTAAAAAAAAACCCCAAACAACAATAAAGGATATCTCCCTTGTACACAAAAACCTTTTTCATTAAATGCTAATTAAATGTAATTAAATGTAGGCATAAATCATAAGCAAAAAAAAGATGAATACACACAAAAAAGCTTTTCTGGTATTGTTGGTTATTTTTTTCCCCCTGGAAAGATTTGTCCCATTGGAAATGAAAGGTGGATGCTCATCTGGAAATACTCCATTTTTGGTCATCTCCTTTTTTTTTTGCATCTCCTCTGCTGCATAGTTCATGCAAGTGTTTTTCTAAGTTTTTTCCAAACACTCTTTGTACCACCTTTGAAATCTGCTCAAGACGCTGTTCTGTCTTTTGAAATAAAATGAAAAATGCTTCAGTTGGAAGAACAAAGCATATCTGCACATTGCTCAGATCACGAGGCCTTGATGATGCGTGATGAACACCTGGATAAAATTTGTTGAAGGAAGACATAGAAATACATGCAGACGGTTGTAGAAATTAATGTTAAGAAACATGAAATGTTCTAAAAAAAGATATTACTATTCTACATAGAATTCTTAGCAACTACCTTAAAGCCTTTATTGAAAAATCCATTTGCTACCACTAAATGTTTGTTATTTCTGGAGCGTGAAACAATTTTTCTCTTTATCATCCTTCTGACATGCAATTATACACACGTATCCAGCTCTAAACTCCTTTGCAAATTTTTGTCAAAAAGACCCGGTAAACGGAAATCCAGTCAGAATATGAGAATACATACAACACTTTACCAAACAGTTAGAAAATTAGAAAAAGAGCTATTATTCTTTGTTTGGTGGGGTTTCTTTTAAAGCTATTTTTCATTCTGTTGATAAAAGTCACACAAAGGAGGCTTTTTAAATGAAATTCTGTATGGTCATTCACAGCTAAGGATGACACTAGCAAGCATGGGGCTTTAAAGCACTATTTTGTATAGCACAAGCAACTGTCTGACAGTGCTTTGCTCAAGTAAGCTGGAGGTCACGTTTGAGCTCGTCATGACAGTTTGCCGCTGAGTGGTTCCACTGCCAGGTGAAAGGGCGGCATTTTTGAGGCATGGGATTTTAGCTACCAGGAAGCAGCGCTGAGCAATTCTGCTTGAGGAAGTTGAAAAGGCACAATAGTTACCTATCATCACCACACTTTTAAGTAAACGTTACTGAGTTCAGTTCTTCCCAAAGGTCAAGATTTTTGGAAAGGGTGCTTTTCAAAAACATGACTCTTGGTTGTGCTTCTGTCGCTTGAGTTACAACACTTATGGCCGCAGGTTTAGCGGCTTCCACATAATTCCATGTGGCTTCCCATGACCCAAAAAGTCCCAAGATATCAAGCTATGAAATCAGCAAGGTGAAATTTCTACAAAAAAAATTAAATATTTTATGAATACTTTTCTTCACCGTATGCAAAGGAAGGTGTATGGCAAAGGGCTCCCCAGCACAGGCCCCGTGTTGGGCCCCAGCCTGCTGTGCCAGTGTGGGTGGAAGCTTCCCTCAGTTTATGACTCTGGTAGACCCCTCAGAGACACGCAGATCCCCCTTGTGTGGTGGCCGGCCCACCACCCTTCACTGGCCATCCTTTCAGAAGGCTACGCCAATCTCGGAACTGACTCCAACTTCACAGACATATATGTACGTATGCATGTATGTGTTAAGGCGAAGGGCAAGTCCCCCGGCAGCGCCCCGTCGCCGCTCGTCCCCTCGGCGGCTGCACCGCAGCCACCAGCAAACACAGCCACCGGAGACAGGGCCTGTCCCCGCGGCCCGCCCCGGCCCGGCCCTCAGCGAGCCCGGCCCACCCCCACACCACCGCCGTAGCGAGCCCCGCTGCCGCCTGACAACGGACCACCAACCTGCCGCAGCGCCGAGCACCCTCCCGCTGCAGAGCACCCCTCGCCGGAGGACAGGGGCCGCCATGACGCCGAGGGAGGAGACGAGCGGCGGCGCGGGGCAGGCCTGCGAGCGCCCCGCCCTCAGCCGCTTGCCGCCGGGCTCAGGCGCAAGATGGCGGCGGTGCTCGCTGGCGGCTCCCAGCGGGTGGTGCGGGAGGCGGTGCGGCGCTCGGCGGTTCTCCCGCCCGCTTCAGGCTGCTGGGGCTGCACCCCGGGAGGTACCGCGGGCTGCGCGGCAAAGGGGTGACGGCGGGATGCTCGGCGGGGAGCCTGTGCTGCCTGCCGGCTGCGGGCACGACGGGAGGGCGGCAGCTCCCAGCAGGCCCGGTGACTGCGCCAGCCTTGTGCCTGACGGGAGCTGTAGTTCCTCTGGAGATGCTGCAGAGGGGGAGGTCGGAGCGCGAGGAGCTCCCGGTGGGCTGCGGAGCGGCCCGGTTTGTGCTGCGGAGCGGCCCGGTTTGTGCTGCGGAGCGGCCCGGTTTGTGCTGCGGAGCGGCCCGGTTTGTGCTGCGGTGGGCAGGCCGAGCAGGCGCAGCAGCATTACCCCGAGGGGAGGGTTGGCAGCAGCGGTACTGACTTTATGCCGTGCTTGCAACTGCCTGGATATGAGCCGCTGCAGAAAACCAAAACCATGTAGTTTTATAAGTGGGTATTTATTCAGAGAGGACGATGACGTTAATCTGGGCTGCACCTAGTGGTTGTCACCACCACCACCACCACTACCATGCCTGGGCTTCAGAGGCTTTTTGAAGGCACTCCCTCACCCAGAGAACAGAGCGAGGGCATGTGGGAAGGAGGTGTATGGCAAAGGGCTCCCCAGCGTAGGCCCCATCTTGGGCCCCCACCTGCTGTGCCAGTGTTGGTGGAAATTTCGCTCGGGTTATGACTCTGTTAGACCACTCAGAGACACGAAGATCCCCCTTGTGTGGTGGCCAGCTCACGACTCTTCACTGGCCTTTCTTTCAGAAGGCTGCGGCACATCCATGGCTTAGCAGATTGGCTGGTTAGGTTCTCCAGGACAGCCTGCACTGCCTGCGTGCAACAGCTTTGTATCAGTCTCCCTCCTTTTTCCTCGAAGCCCTCTTACTTGGTTGTGCACTGTTTTGTTTCTATAACACTGTTAAGGTAAAAAATTAAGGAAGTGGTACAATTGAGCAAATTCAATTCAAGAAAGGTTCTGCTGTCCCAAGCTCTCTGCTGGCACTGCCTGTGAGTGTCCATGCAGTGCGGTATGCCTGTTCCTCCCCAGGCACCAGCATGATTCCTGCATCAGCTCTGGAGAGTCCCAGGACAAGGATAGTCTTTCGGTGTTAGACCAGCTGAAAAGGTCTATAGGAAACAAATGGCAGAGTAATCCAGGCCAATTTCATGCTGGATAAAGTGTATTTGTTTACCCATTGGAACCGTTTCCATTAAATTTAATGGCAAAGATGCCATTTAATGGGTTTTTTTCCTTCAGATTTTATGAAGTGTGTCGTTAGCATGCTTCACTTGTATGGAAAAGTGTTTTTATTTGCATGGCCTGTTACATTTTGCTAGGACAATTCAGGGGAATAAATAACCTAACTCAGGTCAGTTCTTGCTCTTGTCCCTTCATGCTTACAGTCATTCTTTAAGAAGCCAAAACCTCAGAAGATTAGATTGTGACAACATAAACTATTACAGTGACTCTCTGTTATAAAATCACTGATTTCCTATAAAAATCTACTGGAGAGCTGGCTTTGTACCAACAAGAACTTCACAAATAGCAATTGCATGAGGCTTTTGTTAAAGGAGTTTACAACACAGTACAACTGAGGTCAGCACCCAAAGTTAATTCTGAGATTCTAAACTCAATGACTGTCTCTTATTTCTGATGTCTGTACTGCACTAGAAATTCACTAGGTCTCCTGACTGCTAGTGAAATCCAAATAGTAAGTTTTGTGGTTTTTTTCCTTTTTGCCTTTCTACTGCATTTGGAACTTCCAGAATGATGCATCCTACAGTAGTGGGGACAGCACATCTGAGGACAGGAAGCTGTGCCACTAGTGAGTTGTGGTGAATGTAGAGATGAACCAAATAATTGTAAAAGTATGAAACAGGGGAAAGATCTTACTCTTGTGCAGAATCCTCTTGTACCTTGTCTAGGCAGAGTGGAATGATGTCTCTAGACTTTTGTTTGTGCATCCACTGAATATATACTTCATCCTTGTACAGATTAACTCTCCTTGCATTCTTTTGCCTGTGTGAGAAATATTTGCAGTCTTTTTGTAGGGCCGTGTTGCCAGTGGTCTGGCATCACACAATAATTAACAGCAGTAATTTGTAAATGCCAAGTTTGATAGTATTAAAATGGGCAATGTGACATAAAACTCAACCTTGCTTTTTTTCTTATGGTAGGGAAGCGGTATCTGCTAACAGAAGATGATATGAAGTTACAAGAATTTCAGCAGATGAAAGTGACAGTTAGAAATGAAATTCATGGCAATAAAGGTATTATTATTTATTCTGTAGTGAAGTTTTCAATTTTAGTGTGTGTCCTAGGAAACAAAACTGTGACAGTCGTAATGACACCACTTGACCCATTTAAAGAAGCAACTTATGCCTTCCTCTTGCAAATGTTTTGTAGCTAGAGTTATTTGAAGATCTGAGGCTTTGTACAATGAAGTTACGCTGTGTTAGAAAATGTGGAGAAGCTTTGGAGATGCAAGGTCTTTGTGTAAGACCTGAAGTGTTTGTGTCCTTGGTTTTCCAGCTTTGTCAGTCTAATAGAAAATAGTGTTTCAGTCTACAAATCTTTCTTCAAGTATATCATCAGGAGAGAAAGTTAATACAATGCCTAATACAGAGAAGACCTATGACAGTAATTCTCTTCTAATCCATTCTGGAAATGTAATTAGCTTATAATCGTTTAGATTTTTTTTCCTTTTACCTAATGTGAGTTTTTGTTTGTACGCCCAATTCCAGATGACATATGCATACTCAGAACATGAAAACAAAATTAGGTTTTTGAAATTAATGAAGGAGAAAGATTGGTGGATTTTTTGAGGTGTGGATTTTTTTCATGTTGTTTAAAGTTTATACAAATTCCTTTCTTTAAGGAACATAAATACAAACGTGTATCTGCCCTTAATATTTAAGAAAGGTTAGGTAAAACTCCATTTCCTGAACCAGTTTAGCCATGAGCGGATGTTCTAGTGATATAATTGTTCCAAAGGATGTAGATAATTTTATTTCTTTTTGTGTGGCAAGGAAGAGATAAATAAATTTAGTTTTATATAAACCAGTCTTCTGTGACAGAGAGGGAGGTAAAGTCAACATGACAGTTTTTCTATATTAAGTAAAAGTAGAGTTTGAATTGGGCACTGTCAATTCATAATGTTACTGTATTTTCTGTGACAACGATGTACTCATATGGGGGATTATTCATCCTGTACTGGAGATACATTGAATTTATTGATATGGGTGAATTATTGCTGCTAAAACAGGTTGTTAGAAGACAAGTACTGGGCTTTACCGGTCACACTTGACCGTTTTGTTTTGTACAAATAGTAGCCTGCAAGAACTGATGAAAGCAATATGCTAAGAATCTACTTGTGTGTATGTCTGATAGGTTTCTGTACTCAGTGTTTAGTCTAATACTTGGAAGATGAGGAGGAGTCATTTCAGCTAGTAATGAACGTGGTTTAGAAATGGAAAAAGCAGTAATAACTGTTCAGTTACACAGAATCTGGAATTGCTATTATCTTTTATAGTTATAATGCAACTATTAACTAAAATAGTTATATTAACTACAGCAGTTGAACAATTACCTGCAGTAGTTGTACTAGTTATTAAATGTTCTTTATAAGTACAGTTCAGATCCCAGGTGTTTTTGAAGTTTGTATGCACCTTTGACCACATCACAACCTTTTATATGAATACTTAAGTATACATATAAATATATATATATACACACATTCTTCTGACTTTACAGCATTTAGCTCTGCATCTCAGTCTCAAGTAAGGACTTGTATTTGTATGTAGCAACAGATACGCATCCAATAGCTGAATATATTGTTCTCTGGGGTGCTCACTTTGCACCTCTCATGTCGATTAGCACCTTGAAAACAGCAGTGACCCAGCGACTGTTACAAAAAAGAGTTCACTCCCCAGCCCAAGACTGGTGGCAGCACCGTTACAGTAATGGGGCTGCCAAGTGGTACGTGTGATTTTAGTCACACGTATGTGTCTGCATCAGAGCCTTGAGATTACCAGCTGAAGGACTTGTCCTTGTGCTTGCTTTGTCATAGGAAAATGTGCTTGATAGAGAAACGTTTCGGGAGGAGGGGAAAGGAAGCAACTTTAAGTTTATGGCTATGTATATAAATATATAGAATATGTATATAACACTTTGTGTTTGCATGCGTAATGAAGGAATTTGTATACGTATGAACAGTGTTGAGTAGAAGTTCTGATGCTCGTTTGAATGCTGAGTGGAATTGGTTTTGTTTGTTTGCTTGCTTTTTGAAAAAAAGAACAAAAGGTAGCAAATGTCAGTCACAAAACTTCCTTTGCATTTTTTTTATTACTTTGTATATTCCATAACACACACAATGAAATTAAGTTCACAATAAGCATCTTCTTGGTTTTCCAAGTCTGACATGAGTTCACGGGGACACCTAGGCATGATTGTCTGTGAGAAGCTTTATGGATTTTTCTTTATGCATTTTCTTTTCATGTGAAAAAAATCAAGCTTTCTGCTTCATTGAATCTCCATGTTTTCAGTACCAAGAAAGCAACACAGGTAATGGAATTGTCTATAGACTGCTGCTATAATGTGTTTTATTTTCAGATCTGTATTTTGAAAATATGAAAGAAAAATTAAGGGAAAATGGAATGATTCTCAAAAGTGAATTAAAAAAATTACTGCATTTATGTCAGACTTCATCTGATGTGGAACTAGCCAGAAAAGTTATTTACAGGTATTTTTAACAATCCAGGTAACACTGTTTTCTGTCTTTTTTTTTTTTTTTTTTTGCTTTTACTAGATGATCTCAGGTTATGTCTGCAGTTGAGGGCTTGCCCTAATTCAGTGGCTATATACATAGATAATCCCTTAAACTAAGACTGTATTTTCATTACTTTGGATCTTCCGACCCTTCAGAGAATCTCAGATCAAAGGAGAGTCAAGCTACTGGAGCAAAGCAGTGTCCTGCTGTATGCAGAAGAATCATGAGCTGCACAGAAAGGTCATCTCTCACCTGAGAGGTAGTTGAGTATTCAGTGGCATTTTCCAGTGAAGACACATCTAGTTATAAACTGGTCTGGACCAGCAGTGGCAGGTCAGGAGGTTTTGTCAAGGAAAGCTTTCCCAGCAAGTAGCAGTGTAGGAGCTATAAAGAAAAAAGGAAACACCTCGTTTTTGTTTTGTTACTTATTTTTTTAGATTAAGAGAGAAAAAAATGAGGTATTTTAGCAGGTACTGCTTCAACTTCTTGTGCTATTGTTCTGTGAATAAAAGGTAAAGTAGTTGGGAATTTTTGTGGCAGAGCCCCATTCTATACTAATCCAATGCAGGTTACTTTACTGGAAATAGAAAAGATTATTTGTTACTAGTTAATTTATTAGCTTAATCAAAACAATATTTTTCCATGAAATTAATCTCCTGTAATCTAGATGTCATTAGCTGGTGCAGATAAAGAAGTGTGTCTCTTGTCATTGCACATACAGATCTTGCTGCCTATTTAAAGGTTCTTTCCCTTGACAAATTCCATGCCTTGTGTGATTAACTTTTTTAAATCTTTCCTATAGGTACCATGAACAGAATGGAATCACAGCCTTTGATAATTTTAAATTTGGGCCCCTCTTTATGAGGCTATGTTATGAGCTGGACCTTGAAAGACCCGCAGTAGAACTTATCAAAGATCAGGTAATTCTTCTATGTATTGAAAATATGATTATTAGTCCAATATGAGTGAATGGTATGCAACACATGAGCCTTGCATGAATTCATAAACTTGAAGTATATGTATTGCAGTAGCAGGGATGTCTATGACCTTAATGTAAGGATGCAGATTACATGTTTTTTATTTTTAAAATAGCAAAATGACAATTAAAGAAAATCAAATGCTAGTTTGAGAACATTGTACTTCAGTATAATGTCATCATTTGAATAAAAAATATTAATGAAAAAATAATTCCTCAAATGAATACAGCTGATGTGTGCTTTCCTGAATCCTGTGTTATATTAGATCATTCTCAGAAATTAACACATCTGAGCTTTTATGTAGTAGTCCTCTGAAATCCTTTTGTATATTTGTACCAGCAAATCTATCACTTTACTCTGTACTTCAACCTCCATCTGAACCCTGTAGAGGTGGTACAATATTAATCAGCTTGGGAACTTGGCCATTTTAGTGCTGGAGAAACTTAAGGACTAGTTTTTAAACATCTGTAAGATGTTATGTGTGCTACTATGATACAATATTAATTGTGAAAAATGTATAAGAAATTGAAAAGATTCAGTGCAATAATGTTGTGTCTTCAAAAATCTCTGACAAGCAATGGAAAGTTGTCTCTGTGATGTTATTTGATTAAGGCATGAGATATGCCCATCCAGTAATGGGAAAAGTCTTGCTCAGGCTCCTATTCTGAAATTAGGTATGTTTAAGAATATGTGTGCATTTGGGGTTGGTTTAGTTTTTTGGTTTTTTTTCTTGAGATGCATCATTAAGATGCATCCCCCAGTACTTGCAGGACTTGGTGACTGATGGATAGTAAGGTACAGTACCACTTCTTCAGACTCTTCTGCAGAAATTTAAACTTAATACTTCTGGCATTTTATTTGTCTATTCCCAACACACAATGTGATCAAAGTGGAATGTAAAATATACTTGCTCTTTCTTCTGCTATGCTGCTTGTCATCACTCAAGCCCTTGTGCTGAGCTGTTCATTGTTTGATACTGTGATTAGCAAAGAATTCTTTCAATGTCATGGTGGTGGTATTTTACTTCAGTCAGCTGCAAGGTGTACTTCTGAGATTTTGCAGTTGCCATTAGTCAGTGACTTCTGCTTATATTAAATTAGAGGTCACAATCTGTCATTTAAAAAAAAAAAAAAAAAAAGAAAAAAAGGTAGTAGGAAGCTCTAGGAAATCTCTATTTAATTTTAATGAGCTGTTGGCCGTACTGAGTCACTGGTATTTTAGAGGATACTTGACAGAGGGACCGTTAGAGAACCCAGAGACTTTAATGTTGAGCTTGTGAAGAGGTGGCTTCTTCCAGTAGGAGGACCTGCTAGATGCTGTGCACAGTAAGGATGCTCACTGTCCTGACTTTCTTTATGATTGCTCTGTTTTGTGTGTTTCTTCTCCAGAATTTGCATGGATTTTTCTCAGAGAGTACATCATTTCATATTTTGATGACTATGTTGTTTAAAAAGGGCCATTTTGAAAGTAAGTACTGTATTTGCTAAGGCAAATGCATTTTGAGAAGGTTGCTTCTCACTGTATGTGTTTATAAATATATACGTATATATTTAATGTATGTGGCTGAATGTTGGTTTATGGTTTTAGAAGGCCAAACATTATATAAATCAGTGTAAATGGGAATGAGCAGTACTGTAGTGTGTCATAAAAATGGAAAGGTGTATTTGTTTCATACTTCCAGTAGTATTCTTGCCCTTCTCAGCTGCACAGAACTGTGATTATCCAGGGAAGCCTGTTTCCCGAAGCCTCTTCTCTGAAGGCTTATCTTCTCTTTGGGTTGTAATTTCCCATAGCTTTTTGTGTTTTCTATTCAAAGTTTGGTTTATGTGACTTTTGGAACAGTAAGTTCTTCAGCATTTGTTTTTGCCAGTTCTGCATTTGTTGCAGAGCTGAGAAGAGTACTCTTTTTACTTTGATGACAAAACCAAACCGTAATCTTCTCTTGGTTTGCATTACTAGGGTGCCCACACAGAGTGGCTACTGCAATATTTAAGTCAAATGCTTCAAGTCAGTTTGGTGCTTTGTGAGGAAAAGGGGGAATCATCTGACCTGACTGAAAAGACTTCCCATGAGAAATACTGTAATTGAGTATGGAGTAACCTTTTCAGGCAAATCCCTTTATTTGAAATTAGTTGAACATGCAGTGCTCAGTCTGTTGACATTTGGCAATGTAAATCCAATGGTTGTCCTAAGACTTGAGACTGAGCCACTGTAAAAATAACTAGATCAGAGCCTGAACACAGTGTTGCGATGTAGTGGAGCATGTGTGTTATTGAGGGGCTGTTAGACAGTTTACCTAAAATGGTGGAACCTTTGATCATATATTTAAAAGGCTTGCTTTCTGGGCAGCTAAGAATGAGTGTGGCTTTATCAAGTATCTAGAATGTAGTTCTAGATGCGTATGAAAATAATAGAACAATAAGGCCAGATGCTAATATAGTTTAAAAACCTTCTTGCTGAGAAGAAATATTTACATCCAGCTGACCCTAAATTAAGCTTTTTGAAATGTATTAATTGGGAAAAAAAAAACCAAACAAAAACTGGATTTCCATTTACATTCTTATTTTGAAATAGACTTACTGAGCTCTTACCACATGGATTTTTTTCATTTTTTTTTTATCCAGTTAGTAAATGTACAGCCTTAAATTTCTGTAGTGAGTAACACTAATGTCTTTTTGACAGGTGCTTTGGAAGTTCTTGTAGAAATGAAAAAACAAGGTATACCTTTCAACAGAGAAACCTATCTACTTGCATTTGCAGTGTGCTACAAACTGGTAAATTTACATATTTTAAAAGTATTTTAAATACCTTCTCTGTGTCTTCCTTTTTTCTGGATTTTAAAATTTCCTTCTGTTCCCAGTCACGATTTCTGATCTGGTGCAAATATTTGAGACATATTTAAGTTCTAAATTGCTTCATTGTGCATGATAGGGTACACATATATAACTTGTCATACAAACTAATGTCAGAAAGCAAATCTGTAAAAAATTACATGGACATAAGCAATATGGAACAAATCAGATACAGATTTTGAGTGGCTCATAATATTCTTGTTCTTTGATCTGTGCATCTCTTCAGACTAAACTCTGTGCTTGAGCTCCAATATTAGTTTTGTTACCTGGCTTACTTAAGAGACAAGGCATATGTATGATGTGTTCTGTTTGTCAGACATCTCCCATCCATTTCTTCCCTTCCCTTCCCTTCCAAGTAACCTTGAACCACTTCTGTAATTGCGCCCAACCTTGACAAGGGTTAGAGTTCTCAAAGTAATCTGTAGGACCATGCCTGCTAAAAATGGGCTGCTGAGCAACAAAAAGAAACCTTCAGTGAGAGACAGGCTGCCCCTTGAGCTGAACTCAAAATTGATGGTTACAGTCAGTTTAGGCATATTACCAGTTCTGCATAGAAGACATCATTTTTTAGAAAGTTAGAATCAGAATCATAGAACAGTTTCGGCTGGAAGAGCCGTATCAAAAACCACTAAACCCTAAGTGTAACATCTAACTGGCTCTTAAACACTTTGAGGGATGGTGACTCCACTACCTCCCTGGACAGGCCATTCTAATGCGTGACAACCCTTTCTGTAAAGAAATCCTTCCTAATATCCAGCCTGAACCTCCCCTGGTTCAACTTCGGGCCATTTCCTCTTCTTCTGTCACTTGTCACCAGGGAGAACAGACCAACTCCTGTCTTGCTACAACTTCCCTTCAGGTAGCTGTAGAGGGCAAGAAGGTCTCCCCTCAGCCTTCTTTTCTCAAGGCTAAACAGCCACAGATCCTTCAGCCTTTCCTCATAAGACACATGCTC
>WTSP01002623.1:0-13631 GCA_025331215.1 Actenoides lindsayi
ATTTACTGGATCAAAAGAACTAAAATTCTTTTTTTTTTTTTTTTCCTCAGATGTTGAACTTCCTCGGTGTAGACCTGAGGATACTGATTATAAATTGCTGTAGTAGGATGACTTCTTGTGTATGTGATACCAATGTAGCATATTGCTTGGATGCCTATAATATATACTAAAGAGGACCAGAAAATAAATGAAAATTTCTGGGGACAAGAGAAGGTGAATGTGAGAGAAAGAACAATGAAGTGCAAACTTGGATCTCTGTTATTCTTACAGATAATCTGTGTTTTAAATTAGTGAGCTAGACTAAGAGGCGTCTGAGCCAAGGTGGGAAATGTATATGTGAAGAGCCTAACTCAAGACCTGTGCTTGAGAGATCTTGTTCTCCAACATAAGGACACTAGGGTTTCCACAAGCATAGATGTTCAAAACCAAGAACAGAAACCAGTTGGGAGATAGGTGATGTTTTTGCAGACAGTTAGGTCTGAGCAAGGTTTTAGTGACTCACTCACCAGCTCTCTAGCATGATGTGTTTTCAGTATCCATCAGTGATTCAATAGCTAGTAATAGCCATCTAGCAAAATAGAAGCAGGAGAGTGACAGGAAATATTAATGGTAGTCACATTTTATGGAAAAAGTTTCCACCATGCAGTTCTACTTTTGTCTTGTTGGCCACTGCTGCAAGATAATTAATGTAAATTTCTTTTTGCTCAAGACATCCTTCCTCAGCCACATAAACCACATAAACTAAAGGATACCATACTGCATCTCTGCTTTCTATCTCACACCTCTTGTTATGATTTGGGACTTTTTAGGTTTTTCATTTATCTTTTTTATTTTCTTTAGGGAAATCACCAGCATGTCCAGAAGAGCGGAATTCCATTCAGATAAATGAAAAACATTTTAGTTATAATAGCCAAAAATATTTCTTCCTGTTATTTAGGGAAAATTCAGATAGTTGTTCCTCCTGAGTTTAAAAATGTCTAGAACAATTTGTTCTTCCAAACAGCGTGATGTGCAATTTTTAGTCTTTGAGTCTTTGGTTGTCAAGAAATCTAACTGTCCTGAAAGTGCTTTTGTAATGGGTAGAGATCTTCGATGTTACTCTTAATGATAATTAAATGCCTGTATTAGAAAAACTTATGCTATTCCTAGATCCCTTCAGATGAGGTTCTCTGAAGGCATGAAAGAGTGCTATTTTATTACTCTCCATCTTTTAATGTTTCTATTACAAGCACTCACAAAATACACAGTATAACACTTCACTCTGAGGTGACATGCACTTTTGATCTTCTCGTACTCTATCTGCAATTTTCCTCAAGAGGTACATAGCTCTTTTCCACATTATGTATAATTAGCTTTTTGCTAATAAAAAAAAATAAAAATCTACTCTAATATCTTTTTCCACACATATATACACAAAACATATAAACAGTTGGTACAAGGTGTGGGTTTACTTTTAAACTTGTGGTTAGCACCTACTAGATAAAGACTATTTTACAACAACAGAGAAACAGAGGCAGTAGGATGTAAAATCCCCAACACAGTACTTCAGCACTTGGGTATTTTCAGTTTGTCAACATTATTTTTGCATCTCCTACTTTTATGTCTTCAGTATTAGTTACATTTAAAATAATGATACACAGTGTTGTGAATATCTCCCAAAACCCTTCAGAGGGGAGCAGGAAGAATAGACTTCTCCCATTAATGGCACAACTCCATAACCTGTATGTACAAGATACTCTGACTCCTGTATAATTGTAACGTAAGCGGAAGGAGAACAGAAAGCTTGGGAAGTATCTGCAAACAGCAGATAGTATGCCTTTTGTAAAACAGTAAGAGGAATTTGACAGTTGAATTTCCTGCTCAGAACACCCGAGGTGCTAGGATTGCTGTCATGGTGAGATAAGAGTATTGATTGCAGGGGAGGAGAAGGTAAAATGTAGAGCCACTGCCTGAAGATCCGTTACACAGTTTGATTTGCTTGCTAGAAAACCGGGGGGTGTGGGGGGTTGTTTTTGTTTTAGGTTGGTTTTTTTTTGTCAATGTGGCAGTATCAGCATTGTAGGCATCATCACAAGGGGATGGATTTCTAAACAAACAAAAAGAATGAAAACCTGCAGTGCACTGCTGTAGCTCAGGCTGTCAGAATCTCTGCAGCTGCAGTCATGTGAATGGAGGCCTAACACTGTTACACCTATGTCCTGAGTAAACCACTATCTTCCATTGGACAGCAACAGGGATGGGCAGTTTTGTTGACAATCTGCTTTTCACCTTCATGCTTTCCCCTTTTCCTATAAATTCTTAAAGTAGTACTTCCACAAGTAGTCTGATTTAGCAGGGCTCCCACTTGCAGTGGGAGCAGACTTCTGAAGACAGGCCTGAGGCTCTTATTTTCTAGACCCAGTCTGTTATCTGGGTGCTATATATCAGAGAAGATAAAGCTTTTATTTGTCCTTTTAATAGGTTTCCATACTCCACATTATTAGTTTGTTTTCATAAACAAATCTGCCAATGCATCATTGAGGAAGGGCTAATAAAATGGTCACCTGTTATCCAAGAAACTTTTAAAGCCCTTCTAAGAATGAAGAAGTTAAAAACAGAATAAAGTTTTGGTTCCAAACCTTTATTTCATATTCTGAGAGTTAGACTCACAGTATAGTTGATCACAGCTAGTAACTTAAAGATTCACCACTGTAATCGGAAGACTGCTCTCAGTAAAGCTGCCCTTGAAAATAAAATCCACTAACTTTCAATCTTCTACAATGCAAAAATCAAACATATGTATGGCGTGAGGATGCTCTGGTTCAGAACTCATGCACATCCACATTCATATCAGTCATCTCTTAGGGGCTTACACTTAGGAAAAGAGTAAAACCAGAAGAACAAACATGGGATGATCTTTCCTCCAGCAAAATCCTCCTGGCTCTAGCAGTTCAGGAATTTCTAATCCGGAATCTGCATCTGAACTGTTGCGCTCACTAAACCTTTCCTGAATTTATTGACCTTCTTTTTCTCCCCAGTATCCTATAGCAGAGTTCTACTCTTAAATGTTGAGGTGCATGACAAGGTATTTGGTGCTTTCTTTTAATGCCATACAGTAGTGCTAGCTCAAGAAAAATGCAGACCATCGTGATCTTACTAAAAACAGGGCAAATCATAAAATGTCCTCACATGGGGTTACTTGGTAATATATGCACGTTCATACTTCTTTTCTGGGAACTTCTTTTCAGAATACCTCTAGCAATCAATGAAACTCTTAGTCACAGTTTAAACACAAAGTTTCACCAATAGTACTTATACTGAAAACTGCATATTAAATGCCCATAGAAGTCTACACTTTCTGTGTGTTTTAAATCTGATCATTATTTATTGTGCCATGAATTTGCTTTCATATGTATTTTCACTTCCATGAGTTGTACCATGCAAATGATAATGATATATTCCATTCAAGGCAACAAGAGGATTCCTTTATTTTTTTTGTAAAAAAATAAAAAATAAAAAAAATTCATCTACTGAAACTCACAGAGTGTCTCATGCGCCTTGGCAATGGAGGTTCACAAATTCATTGAAAGTTATGAATACCTTGAAGAGCAGAAAAATCTATGCATTGGATGTGCATTTATAACTGTCCAGGAAAAACAAACAACAAAACACAACAAAGATCTCACCACTTGATTTAAAGATTGAAAAGCAGTAGCCTCTTCAGCTTATAATAATCATGTAGGAGAGAAGTCTCATAAACCACAGCAAAATTATATAAAGGTACTTTCATCAAAAGGTATTCTTTTATTACAGTGCTCACTAACAATCTCCACCCAACCAAAGTAGGCCTTCCATCACTCCAGCATGATTATAGAAACATATAATTGCAGGTTACAGTGCTTATGTAGTATAGCACTGGGTGTAAGGGCAGAGCCCACCGTATTCTTAACCTCATCCCTGGCAATACACTACCCTGTTCCACCAATAATACCATCCATCACTCACACTAACGGATAAATGCGAACAGGTTATCTTCAAAGTGATTGTCCTTAGACTTTGTTTGACTTTGAAATGCTCTGAATATACTTCCAACCCAAAGACTCTGCATCCATGAAAACATGCTTATTTTTCCAGCTAGTAAATATCTGTAGGTACTCATTTGGTTGTAAAAGTCTTACTTAAAAATAATGGTGGTGAAAGTAAAAGGTAAATAAAAAAATTCTCATGATCAAATTGGCAACTCAGAAGAGAACTTTCTCTGAACCCAGATATTTCAAATGCACAGAGAATTTTTAAGCATCTCTCTCATCTTCTGATCTCTTAACAGGTTGGAAATCACAGTTTTCTAAGTACTATGAATATTGTTTTTACTTCATATCTACAAGATGCAGAGTACTGCCTATCAAAATGCATCAAAATGTATTTTATATTAAAGAATCACAGAAGACTCAAGCTTCAAACAAGCAGTCAAAAGCTAAGAAAATGTGCAGTCTGCTGCTAGGAGGAAATCTTCACAAAACTGAGCTCAAACATTTGTGGTTTGACAGGAAGAACTTGAGGATATGCAACAGCTTATTCCCATGTAAAAGCCAAAACTAGAGAAACGCTATTTCTAATTCTTTTTTTGATGCTGCTGAAAGCCTGAAGGAACTTGTCACACAATACTTAAGACATAACATGGTCGCTGGTGGCTTCACCTGATGTGCAGCAAAAATCCTTTAGCTGGTCTATCTTGTGACTGCGGTGCACATAACTTCAGTGCTTTTAGATCAGTACCTGAACCTTAAAGCCAGTCTCACATTGAATGTCCCAAACAGTACTAAATTTTAAATTAATCTGAAAACATCTGGTTTCATTTAGTTTCCCAATTCAGAGTCAACAAAATCTGTTCTCCTGTTACATTTCAATAGGGTTTAGGAACACCTCAAAATAAAATAAGGCTTTTTAAGGAGTATGATGAACACTGAAAATGTCTTTATGTTCCAAGCTCCCTCTAATCATAGCTGTTCACTAGAATAATCTGGATGAAAGTGACCTTGATAGTCATATTATGCAAAAACACAAGCTTTTCCTGGAAAATGCTGCACTGTAAAAACATAGATGGTTTCTACCACCACATAGTTAGAGATATCCTTGGAAGTCAGCTAGCTGATACCTCAAGGAAGGATCAGTCAACAGTTTTATTGCAGTCTTTTACTTCAATAGCCTTAAGTGATGAAGACTCCTCAATTCCCCACACAATCTATTTTGTCTTAATTTCATATTTACAGAAAAAAAAAAAATGAAGGCACTTCAAAAACGTACTTTTTTGTGTAGACCTTGTGTGTATTTTCATGTCTTGGCTTGAATAAAGAAAGAACTGGAAATTCTGTACTTCCAGGTTGGCTTGTTATCAGATGCTAGAAGATAACCATATGTTAAAGACCTGCCCCGCATGCCCCAGTTCTCTGCCCTCTATTAGGCTAAGAAATTTTTCTGAATATAAGGCTGTTGGGTCATTGCTACATAACATAGTTGACATATTACTTGGTTTTGCCTGTGTTTAATATTATCGAATCATTACAAACTACATCACAGGAATTCAATGAACTAACATCACTCACCCACCTAACAAAATGCCAAAATCTGTTTTTGAAGAGAATGGTTACTATTATGTCCTGTGACTGTAGTTTGCACAGTTTACCAGTACTCTGATAAGGCTTGCTCTTACTTTGTCCTCACAGATCTCATTTCCCAAACAGAAAGCAACTGTGACTCTTCCTTCTTGACTGTAGAGATTATATAATTTAGTAAGTAAATAAAATTGGAATCTCTAGATCACTGACTTGTGCAAGAAAAGTCGCTGGACTACAAGGCACATCTTTTGTACTGATTAGCCAATAAATGCAGGCCATCTGAAGACAACAAAGAGGATTGGTATGTATTAGTCAATAGATAAAAGATTTCAAAGTTAAATAGTCATCTGTGCACCTCCATAAGCTACGTTAGAGAATAATGTATACCTCTTTCACTTAATTAAAGGAAACCACTGGACTGTAAAATCTGGATTCTTCTCAATTAGGGAGCTGGATTGTCTTTGCAACAATCTCTTCCCAGCATTTTGCTTAGATAAAGAACAAGGTCATGACATAAAGGACAATAACTATGAAAAAATAGACATGTAAAAATGAGTAGAGCATGTAATGGGATTGTTCAGATTATGTGGTGGGGTAAAACAAAATGTTGAAAAGATGAAAAGCGGTATTTAATAGTAATTGAAGATGTACCCATACAACCCTCTGGGATCAGGAAGTTTTTATGTAAATCATTTCATGTTGAATAAAAAATACCTCAAGAACAGGCTGATGACTAATTTTTAGTTCCTTAATCCTGCATAAAAAAATTTCATCATGGCTACAAAATACAAATCTGATTGCTGGCTGTTGATGGTTACTATTTTTAAACTGAGTTGTCCCTGTACTTAAATTTGTTTGAATAAATATTATTTCACTATTTTGCTGTTGCTAAGAAACATTTTTTTTCTTGCTAAAGACATATAGATAATTAAATATGAAATAAAAAAGTTAACTGTCAGTGAATTTCTCAGTGCCATGGAATTAAAGCTCTTTAAATCTTCATGTCATTTGCCATGTATTTTTTATCTTTAATATCTACCCTGTACATTGCACTAGATCTCCTAGGGTAGTTGATTGACCTTAGTCTATTAATTGCTGTCTACTTAAAACCACTTAAACTGCTTTTTGTTGTTTTCATTTTTCCTAAAGAAAAACAGCAAACACCCAACTGAGCATAAAGGCCATATCAGCACAGCGGTCATTTTTAAATGAGATTGAAATGTCAGAGTGTGTTTATATGGAAATTGTTCATGATAAAAAGCTAGGAACCATTTCAGAGGTTTGCTGGTTTCTACGATCACATTAGGAACTGTACCTCAATTTTACATGGTCTTCTCTCCCATCCTACAATTATTTTTCCGGTTAATAGTCCTTCCATATGAAAAATTCTGTTTTCATTTATGAAAGGAAAGGACTGCAGGTGGTAACAGTGTTTGTACTTGATTATTTTTACTTAATCAATATGGTCTGCATGTTGCTTACTTCTGTTTGTTCTGCCTGATTGATTTGTATTTTCACACTTAATAAGAGCAAAGTCTATGTGATGATCTGAGTTTAAAAAATGAAGTAGTGAACAGTTCATTTTGGGAAATTTTGAAGTGAAGCACTCTGGAGGATTATTTTTTTAAATGAAAACCAATGTCAGCTCAACTTTTTAATTATTCAAATTTCTTTATCTTCAAACATGTTCCATTAGCAATTATAATTCATGATTGCCATTAACATGAACCTACACTGAAAGCTCTGGCTAATACAGGTAATTACAGTCATTCACTAGGTGGCTCCAGTGAAGTAAGGAGCATACGCATCAGCTGAAAAGTCCCTTCTCCCTCATTCAGCGCAGTAATGTAACAGAGCATATTGGAAAAGGGGTTAGCTTCATTGAAAGACAAATGGTACCTGCCAAAAAATAAAAGTATCCCTTGATGTATCAGTCTTTGAACACCATACTTGTAGGCCATAGAACTTTTTTGATTTAGGATATTAGGTTGGGAATGGCTGATTCATGTTTAGGAATTTATGCTTATGTTTAGGATTTAGGGTTTCATGTTTAGGATTTCAAATGTTCTGGAACTGTTAACTTTCACTTCACAAATGACATTGTTTGTCATGACCATGTGGAAAGTGTATCAGAGTGTAACCCAGCCATCTCTTGACTTAGAGGGTGGAAAGCTTTTGCTGGCATGATTTCAGATTAAAAGGGAGGAGAGCTTCAAGTTAACTCCTGGTTCAAAAGGCATTGCAAGGCTACTCCATTTGTATGGATATCTTCTAGGGAGTTTTGTCTAGGTGAATTTAAGGAGGGAGGAGTGTACTCAAAAATTTCCTGAGTGACAAGCAATTTCTGCATTTCTGGCAAGCCCCTGGGAGACCATAAAAAAGTGTTTGAAAACCTAACTCTGTTATGTATATATCACACTTCAGGAGGTCTAGAAGAAATGAAAAATAATCATGACTGCCAGTTACACAGCCCAGACACAAATTCTGGATCAGGCTGGCTGAAAAATAATTCAATATTCCACAGATGGATAAACAAATGTATTATATCTGATTCAAGGTGAAAAAAAGCAATCAACTACTCATTTCCTGATAGCTGTCTGAAACTCTCATGTCTAATTTAGTGTCGCTTGTTCTGCTAAATTTCCATTCGGATCTGAGCCCTGTGTGTCACTGTTCTCATTACACTTGACAAAGCTTGGATGTTCTTTACCAAGAAAGGCATAGAACTTTTTTTCTTTTCTTGCACTCACATTGAGGAAAGACAAAACTATTAGTAACATGTCTTACAAGAGCCAATGGAGCACATGAAAAAAAGCAATTGAGTAGAAACAGTACCTAGGGTTCTGTAAGTATTCAAACATAGTTATCTCCTTTCTTTCCTTCTCTCTTTCCTCCTTTTTACATTTTTCCTTCCTTTCAAGTGCCCTGCTGACTGCAACTGTGATTGTTGAGGTGAAGCAGAACTTGTGAAATCATGGTTCTTCTCTAAAAAGGAAGATATGAAAAATTTTTCTGAAACTGAAGTCTTTTGTTGGAAATGCAAGCATCTGAATTACGTCCCTATGTAAGCCCTGCCAGCAGCTCCTGAAGTGCATCCTCCTCCAACTGCAGGGCCTGGATGATGCAGAGCCAGAACATGGGCAGCTCTGAATGGGCTGCACATCCTTTGGCTACAATTGTACCAATGGGCTATGATAGTAGAATGGATTTCCACGTTCTAGAGCACTTCAAGTTTTTTTTCTGAACACAGACCTGGGGGTTTTGTTTGATTTATTAGTTAAAATACTGTCTTCTAGGCTGTGGACTGAAATGGAGGATTTAGGATGGGTTATACAAAAAGTATTTCTCACTTATTTCTGTTTCTCTAGGATTAGTGTTAAAAACACATTTTCTCCTCTTTGATGTGCAGTCTCACTTTCTCTTGTCAGAGCTGTTAAACACACACACCAGCAGCAAGAAATACATATTTAGTAAACTTGATTTTGAAAACTTCGCTTCTCTTCCATGAGTCTCCTAAGTGATACATTCCAACCACTTAAATCCATTTTGCTATAGTCTGAAAAGAGTTATTCCTCCCCTTTGGGAATCTTAAATCATAATCTACAAAGTAAAAGAATAGTTTTCATGAGCCAAAATATTCAGTAATTTTATAGTTCTCCTAAAGGGCACTGCCACAGAAATAAGGGGTTGGGACTTACTTCCATTTCCTACATCAACTTGCAAAGTATGTCTGACTGTAATACTGTCTTGGAAGATGTACCTCACCGTAAAATGAGAGTCTGTTCACTCTGCTGACTATGTTGGGAGAGCAGGCATGAGGCAGCCTAGTCTCCCAACTTAAACCTATGCCTTCAGTTGTGCAGATATTTTCCCTGATCTTCAAAGCCTCACACACTTGATAGCATTCATCCTTTGCTACATGGAGTGGTTTTCCTGACACCCTTTCCCAAATGTTCTACCAAGATTCTGGGACAGCTACAAGGTGTAAAAAACTGGGTTTACTTTCCTGAACTCCAAGAATAAATAGGTCAATTCTCACTCCTTTGCCCCAGAGGTACACTCAGATATATGGTGAGGCAATATCTCAACTGTGTCCTAAACACGTATTCAGCCTTGGCATCGTAACTCATGTAAGTATATCCACAGTTAAAAGTTACTGTGCATGCTTTGGTTTGAACCTTTAATTGTGTTACCAGTGTGATGGTTTACTTCTTCATCAGTTGCAGAGCCATCACTAATTATAGCCTACCATGGTTACAATGATTCATATTATTCTATATCATCTATATCTCTGACTAGTTAGACAGTTAGCTAATGGCAAGGAAGCACCCCAGATGAATCTGGAATCTCTTTTAAGTGGAGAGGATCAAGTGCTGTTGCTATCTCCAGTTAATTGGTTTTGTTTGCTTCTGCTTTTAGATTTTTAAGTTTTAATCATCTCCTTTCATCAGAACAGCTTGCAAAGCTTTGTGTGTACTTTGTGTGTGATTCCTTGTTGATTTAAATTGATACTTAATGGGTTTTAAGAGGCATGCTGGCCTTGTTAATGTGATCACACCAGGTGCATAACTAAATTAGGAAATTAAGAAGACATTTATGCTGCTGGACATGACAGTGGTAGAACTGAAATTCCTTCAGGACTGAAAAAATATTTACCATGTTTAGCTGCCTAGACATATTGTTTATCTGCGTATGAATATATATTACAATTTTATTTTCCCTGTATAGGATTTGTCCTTGTCCATATTTATTCCTGCAAGAAAGTTTCTGCTGGATCAGATATCACAGAACTCTTTCAGCAGGAGAGAGGTCAATTTGTGTGTACCTGGGTGCCATCAACAAATTAATTGATATCTTAAGGGAAAAACTGTCACTGAGAAGAGTTAAGAGAATCAAACCTATCCTTCAGTCCATCTGAAAAGTGTGGCACAGGTGAACGATAGCAAATGTACAACTACAGCTACATGTTTTATGAAAACCATAAAATCGGAAAATTATTTTTCCATTAATATCATGAACAATGGAGAAACCTGGAAAAATAATTACCTTCTCCAGTTGCCTAACACACTAAAAAAAGTTGCTATCTTTTAATAATAATTACATTTGTCAAAGTGTTACGTAGTGCTTATTGACTAAACTTGCTCATTGGGAACCATGTTCTGTCTTCTAAAAGGAAGAAGGACAAGGATTTTTATTCAAATAATTTATTTTATTTTAGAGGTGTAGCAATGACACCATCATGATAAAGTTCAGTATAAATAGAATGAGAAAAAAATGCTGCTATGTTTTGATATTACATATTCCATGAGATCAGACAAGTGAATAGGAAAATTGTAACTTTCATAATGGTCTCCTATGAAATAATAGATAATAATTTATGAAGGAAATTTTAACCCAATATTTTTAAAACCTACTCACAAAGTAAAGTGTGACAAGGTAATGTATAAATTAGAATAATTAAAACCACTATAGACCAGAACATTATACAGATTTTACAGCTGCTTGATTCTCCTTTCTCCTAAGGACACATTCCCTTCCATTTTATGGACTTTCAAGGTTTTTGACCACTTTTTGCCAGTCATAATCCAATATTCTCATGAGATTCATTGTTCCTTCACTTATATTTGTAGCAGGATTGGACAATGGTTGTACCTATTTTTATATTCATGTGTTTCATGACTGGTTGATGAATTTAAAATAATTCAGACTGATTCAAGGACGTTTTAACTATAGTGGTTCAATATCAGGCTGTCTTGTTTTGGCTGCAGTACTTTGATATGGAGAGAGTATTAGGCTCTATATTCTTTGACATAAAGGTCCTATGATGTGGATTAAATTTTTTTTTAATCCACACATCAACTTATGGTTCAATTTTATTCTCTGAAAAAGTATTTCTGAAGTATAAGGGACACAGTTATAATTTTATTGCTGAAGACATCACAGTTTTCTAAGTATTGCCTACCATTCAGCAATGCATGATACTGGAGTGCTGTAGCATTTATAAAGACCTCATACATGAGTTTTCCAAAAGCTCTCACCTATCTGGAAGCAGAAATCAGTATAACCATCTCATATATTTAGGTAAAAGTCAAATTTTGCTCAATTAAGGGCAAATGTAACCCATTGCACTATTAAATACCACAGACATACAAAAACTCAACCTCAGACTTACCCACAGAGGTACCTTCCTTCACTTGCACTACCCCATGCCTCATTCCCTTTCTTTTTGTTTTGAGGTTAATTTTGGAAGACTCAAAGCAACCTTTGTAAAAGTCATAGAGCATCTCCTTGGCTTGGGCAGAACACTAATCCTGCCTGATTTTGATTCGTAGTCTTAATTCAGGCCCATCTTGAGGGCATGAATCAGCAGCTGAGCTCTTGGGCTAGACAATGCTGACCATTTCCCATTAAGTCCCTCCTTGCTGCTCTCAAGGTCTTCTTCCCTCTTAACACCCATCCTCAGCTTGCTAGTGACTCCTCTTCTTCCTCCATTACCCACACAACGTTTGACTTGCAGCTGAGAACTATGAATCCATCAGCCTGCCCACACTGGGTGGACATGGTTAAGGGAGCTGTGATTCTACAAGTATGATGCTTGCACTACGCACATAAATATATGGCTGCCCAAACTTTAAGTTCTGACTCCTTTAAATTTTCTCTGCTACTTTGCTTCCATTCTTTGCCCTTTTATTTGTTGTAAGCAGGAGAGGTTGTGTTATTCCATTGTGTTATTTATATACAAGTATTTCTGTATTTTGGCTACTGAGAAGGAGGGGATAAAATACTAAAGAAACTGGAGAATCTCCAATAGCCCTCTACTTTCTTTCTCAGCATTCTTCCCCCTTTTTTAAGAGGGAGAGGGGTGGGGATGAATAAAGAGCCAAAAGGCCAGATTTCCCTGTTTCCATTAGCTTTACACACACTCTAAAGCCACATTACCTTACATTGTTGAAGGGCTATAAAACAACACTCATATTCAATGCAACATCTCCATCATGGATGAAGGGATGGAGTGTACCCTCAGTACACATTTTGCTGATGATACAAAACTGGAAGGTGTGGCTGATACACTGAAAGGTTGTGTTGCCATCCAGTGAGACCTGGGCAGGATGTAGAGTTGGACAGAGGGGAAGCTTATGAAATTCAGCGAGGGCAAGTGTAGAGTCCTGCAGCTGGGGAGGAATAACCCCACTCACCAGTATAGTTTAGGGCTTGACCTGCTGGAAAGCAGCTCCATAGAGGAGAACCTGGCAGTCCTGATGGACAACACGTTAACCATGAGCCAGCAATGTGCTTTTGTGTCCAAGAAGGCCACTGCTTTCCTGGGCTGCATTAAGAAGAGTTGGACCAGCTGGTCTAGGGAGGTTCTCCTCCCCCTCCATACTAGTGAGGCCACATCTGGAGTACTGTGTACAGTTCTGGGCTTCCCAGTTTGAAAGACAGGGAGCTACTACAGAGAGTCCAATAGAAGGGAGCAACGATGGTGAAGGAACTGGAGCATCTCTCTTAATGAGGAAGGGCTGAGACACCTGGGGCTGTTAACTTAGAGAATACTGAGAGGAGATCTTATCAATGTTTGTAAATATCTAAAGGGTGGGTGTCAAGTAGAAGGGGTCAGACTATTTTCAGTGATTCCCAGTGATGGGATGAGGGGCAACAGGCACAAACTGGAACACAGGAAATTCCATCTGAATATAAGGAAAAACTTCTTCACTGTGAGAGTGACGTAGCCCTGGCACAGCCTGCCCAGAGAGGTGGTGGTGTTCTTCTCTAGAGACTTCCAAAACCCACCTGGATATGTTCCTGTGCAGCCAGCCCTGGGTGACCTTGCTCTGGCAGAGGGGTTATAGACAATGATCTCCAGAGGTCCCTTCCAATCCCAATGACTCTGTGAATCTGTGAAATTTATTTGTTTTATTCAAGAGTGTCACGGTTTAGGGTCAGGGCAGCCCCTTAGACAGATAACAGATGCTCTCTGTTAACCCCCCTCCCTCCCCAAAGGGGAAGAGGAAAGGAATAAGGGAGAGAGACTTAGCG